>PVKB01004331.1:127240-147920 GCA_004027205.1 Ctenodactylus gundi | reverse complement strand
GGGGCTGACAGGAGAGCCGGAACGGGCGGGGCTGATGGGGAGGGGCGGAGCTGAGAGAAGGGTGGGGCCAACGGGAGAGGAGGGTAAGACCATGGAGGGCCCATGGGGGGGGCGTCACCAAGCCAAGGTGGGGCGGGGCTGATGGGGAGCACGGGCTGAGACCAGAGGGTCCCCCAGCCAGCAACACCGCGTTGGCAACCATGTGGGGGAGGGAAGCCCCACTCACTGTGGGTGAGAATATAAAAATAGGGCGGCTGTCGCGGGAAACAAGACAGTGGCCCCCCAAAGGCTCAGCCCGGGACCCCCGTCCACCCGCCGCCTCACTTCTGTGCCTGTCCTCAGACAGGTGTTCGCACACCCGTGTTCACAGCGGATTATTCAAAATGCCTGAAAAGGTCGACGCTACCCAGCATCCGTCAGCAGACGCATGGATAAGCGCCATATGCTCTGTTCCTACGGTGAAATATTACTCGGCCCAAAAAGGGGGAAATCCTGACGCATGATCTCATGAATAGCCGAGAGACACAGGCAAGTCCTGTGTATGGGCCCCCACGAGACACCCGGACAGCGGGACGTGGAGGCGCCGGCCCTGGAAGCGGGGAGGGGCAGGTTTGCCAGAGGGAAAGTTCTGGAGGTGGATGGGGAGGTGACCTCACAGCACACATGAACTTAGCGCCGCGGGGCTGGGCGCACGACACGGCGACGGTGCCAGGTTGCCGGTTACATACGTTTTGCCACAGTCTCTTATTTTTTTTGCGAGCACAGTGCACACCACAGTGACGACCTCAGAGCTCTGAGCCTCCCTTCTGAAAGGGGACCTGACGCCCCACAGGCCGGCTGCGGTCTCTGGTTCTTGGCCTCGCAGGCTGGGGCAGATCAAGGCAGCTAAGCCCAAAGGGGAAAGCGCCTGCACCCACCAGCTCCAGCGGGCCTTGGTCCTGCAGCACAGGGGCCAGTGAGCCCGTGCCACGTGTTTGAGGAGGGGACTTTATGTGTCCTTCAGTGGAACTTAAATCCCAGTTCAGCCCGGTCCACACGTCCAGGCTTGGGCCACTCTGGGGACAGAAGGAACCAGAAGGAGCCGCTGGCTCCATCAGGGGGACTGCCCTACCCTGACAGGGAGCTTCCCTACCTGTGACCTGCCAGAAACTGGTGTGACAGTGTAGGCCCAAGCCCCCTGGGGTGACAGCCAGGATGGTTGGAGAGTGGGGCCAGGGAGGGTCGGGGAGCCAGAGGGAGGGCGGACCCCACAGCAGGAGGATCCAGGACAGGGACGCTCCAACCACTGGTTCCACACTGGCGTGGGAGCTGGGAGGGCACAGAGTCCACGGGCATGGCCATGAGCGACACCCAGGGGAGTAAGCGAGTGATGTCTCCGGAACACTCCTAGAGACATCAGTGGTAGGGAAGAAGCCACTTCTGCTAGCCTGCGTGTTCCCACAAGCATGAGATTGGGAGGACCAGGGGTCAGGGAGGTTATCGAGCCCAGTGAGGAAGGCTGAAGTTTGGGGCAAGTGACTACAGCAGAGGACACAGGAGGAAGGGAGAGGTGACCCTGAGGGCAGGTGGGGCTGCCGGGGGCAAGACAGAGAGGACCCATCAGGCCAGCACATGGGATTGAGGGTGGGGGGAACGTCCTCCTAACCCAGATCGGGATCAGCCCACGGGGTCTGTGAGGGACCCAGTCACTGGCTGGGCTATGAGTGCCGTGAGCCATGAGGAGCGCAGCTGGTCAGCAGGTGTCCCGAGGACAGGCCACAGCAGGCCAGGCGGGGCGGCAGAGTGGGGACACACAGGAGGCCAAAATCCAGCAGCCGGGCTGGCAGTAGGGGGCACAGCAGGAGGAGGGGGCACGCGGTAGAGCAGTTGGCCGGGGTGGGAGAAGCAACAGGGCAGCTGCAGCAGGAGGGCCCCAGGAGCTGGTACAGGCTGGCTGGCAGCGGGCACACAGTGGGCAGGGTGGCACCCCGGGCGCAGAGCAGGGAGATGAAACAGTTCCCACTTTAGGCCACACGTCAGGCCGCAAAATCTTAGCAGTCTGAATTGTGCAAAGTATCTTGACAACAACAGAAAGAAACTAGAAATCCAAGAATAAGGAAAACTGGAATTCACAACACGCGCTCAGCCTACCACGGGCCCAGAGAAACCCAACAGGAAGGCGAGGGATGGCTTGAGACAAAGAAAACCACAACCCAGACTCCTGAGCTGCAGCAAGAGCTGACCGTTAGCTCCAAATGCCCGCACCGATAGGAAGAAAGACCTCAGCCCCGCAACCTGACTCCGTGTCACAGGAAACCGCAGAGGGAACAGCTAGCCGAGGAAGGACGCTAAAGGCGAGAGCACAGCTGGCTAAGAAAACAGAGAACAGGAAAACGGAAGGCTCGAAGACTCAAAATCAAAAGTACGGTTCTTTGAGAAGAGCAGCAGAACTGACAGGCTTTCAGCCACACAGAAAGAAAAAACAAAAGATTTGGTTTATTAGAATCATACATGAGAATAGATGTACATCATTACCGACCTAGCATAAATAAGGAAGATCAGAGGAGAGAGCTACGCAGAGGGTCAGCCTGATGTAATGAAGTTCCTGTAAACACACGCGTGACTCGAGCCCGTGTCCTTGTGGTGGCTCCCTGTTCCTCCTTCCGGCCCCAGTGTCCCAGGCTGAGCTGCCGTGTCTTGCAAGGCTGGTCTCCTAGCAGTGAGTCTCTCAGCTTGCATTTGTTCCGAACATGCTACTTGAACCCTCCATTTTCGAAGGATAATTTTGCCAGACGTGACCTCTCTGGCTTACAAGAGTGAAGTCCTGTCCTGCTGCCTCCCGACCCAAGGGCTCCAGCGATCAGCCGCTGTTCACCGCCTCTGGCTGCACTCAAGGCCCTGTGTTTGTTTCTGGTTCCTGACAGTTTTATCCCACGGGTCTCCACGTGGGTCTCCTTGAATCTGTGGTACGTGGGGCTCGTGGAACTTCTTCCAAGTTTCATTAAAATTGGGAAGGTTCTGGCCATGACTTCCTCAGAGTATATATTTTTTACCCTTTCCTACCTCTTTCCTCCGTTGGAACTTCTGACAGTTGTAGGTAGGTAGGCTGATGGGTTTCCACAAAGTTTCTGCTTTTCTTCACCTCAGAAATCTGGTCCCTGGGCTGGTATGTTTCCGCGGACCCGCTTCGTGTTCGCTGGTCCTTGCCGCTGTCCAAGTCCTGCGCAGAGAGGTTCAGCTTCCCTGCCGCACTTCCCGTCCTGGGACTTCTCTGATCCTCTAAAGCATTTCTGTCTTCATCCGTGTCTGCTACTGTCCTGCTGAGTTTCCTCAGCCCCTTGTCCATGGAGGGTGCAGGCTCTTTGGGTGTGTTTGAGAGAGGCGAGTAAAGGCTGTGTCCAGGGAGCACAACTCCTCTGCTCCCCCCCCCTCCAGCACATAGGTCATATTTCTTGCTTCCTTGCATGTTTGGCAACTTTGTTGAAAATGAGCAATAACTGTTATAAGGGAATAATTCTGGATATCATGTCTTCCTCCCTCTGTGCAGTTTGCTGTTGTTGCTTTTCCGTGGCTGACAGTTGGCAATCTTGCGTTTTGTTTTCCTACCGTCGGTGTGTAAAGATGGTATTAATGCCGGCGGTCACTGGTCCATTTTTCACTTAGTGCTCAGACGGTGACTTGACAAGAGTTCCTCAAACACCTGCCGTAATGGTTTGGATCTTAAATGTCCCCCAGGGTGTCAAAGGCTTGGTCCCCAGCCTGTGGCTCTCTTTAGAGGTGGTGGGACCTTAGGAGGTAGGGCTCAGTGTTCAGATAACACTGTCAGGGTTTTGTTGGTGTGTGTGTGTGTGTGTGTGTGTGTGTGTGTGTGTGTGTGTGTGAATCCCACCCACCCCACAGATTTTGTGAATGCATAGAAAGACAAAGAGGTTCACAAGAGAAGACTCCACCTGAACATCGAGAAATTGTCAACAACAAGGGAATACTTCAGAAAGTTTATGGTTAATCCAGGAAATCATAAGTCCCTCCCCTGGGAAGCCGTTGGGGTGACACCCTGACCCGAGATCCTCCCCAAAACTGGTGAAAACACGGGAGGAAAAATCTCAGGCCAGGTGGATGCCCGGATCTGCCCTGTGTGCCGCCCCTCCCCACCATCTTGGTCGCTTCGCAGGCTTCTAGGGAGTAAAGGAAGATGCACCGAGGACTCTGAGTGGAAACCAGGCTCGGGGAAGTAGCTACCTAAGGGCCGGGGCATGACTCAGTGGCTCAAATGCGTGCCCAGCGTGCGCAAGGCCTTGGGCTCCATCCCCCAGCACCCCATGCTAGCCGGGCCTGGTGGCCCACGCCTGTAATCCCATCACTTACAGGCTGAGACAGGAGGACTGCTGTGAGTACTGGGCCAGCCTGGGCTACACAGTGGGTTCAGGACCAGCCTGGACTGCAGAGAGAGACCCTGTCTCAAGAAAAAAAAAAAACAGCTACTAAAACATGAAAAAACAAATTCATGTTTCTCCAGTGAAGCCCCCTACCACACACACGTGCACACATGTGCACCCATACACACTCATTCACATGCTCATACAACCTGCTGTCCCACAGCTGCTGGAATCACGAGGCGGTGACCTGACATGCTGCCCTGTCAGTGACACAGCCACGGGTCCTGGGGACACTCCCAGATCCCGTCAACCTCGTTAGCACTGGTGGCGGCGGCGGGCTCACACCCCTCCGATGTCCTGCGGACACCTTCTGTGCAGGTCCCGCTTCCCTGGAGAATGTCCCAAGTTTGGAGAAACTGAGGCATACCCTGTACTAGACTCTCAGGGACTGCAGATTTGTCAAGCAAAAACAAAAGGTGACCGTACTTCCTTGGGATAAGGTCCTGCCTCTCTCTCTCCTCAGTACCAGTGCCAGGACCTGCGTGTCCCTGAGACCCCGTGGGTGCTGAGTTTCAGTCAGAAGTCAGTGCATGCAAGGTCAGAGTCCTTTCCCTTTCCCCTTGAGTCCCCAGTTCCCAGGCTAAAGGCCCTTACTGTGGCCTGGGGCCTTGAGCAGACCCAGAAGTCAGTTGGTCCTCAAGGGCACTTGGCAGCCTGGCCAACTGAAATGTTACGACAGGAGTCAGAAATCAGGGCTGAGAGCCGGCCTTTCTGGCTGGACGCAGGAGACCAGCCACTCTGAGGGACAGGCTGTCCCTTCGGTCAGCAGGACCTTCACCCATGCCCAATGAGTACGTTGCTGGGTGCTGAGCACCTGGAAAGTGCCCGGCCCACCCATCTCTCCTCACGCCCTGCTGCAGCCCAGGCCTGCCTTGGCAGTCCACAGCAGCAGGTCTGGATCAGCTGACGCTGGCTACAGACTCGGTGCTCCTGGGACCTGCGCCCATGGACTCTGAGACAGCCCCACGGCCCTCAAAGGACAAGGACAGTTCTTCAGCCCCTAATAACCAAGTGCAGAAGGAGAAAAAACACCAGGAGCAAGGACCTGCAAGAAACCACAGAAAACAGAAATGGGGCGGAGAATTCAGATGCCAGCGAACCTAGGTGCCAGTGTGACCACAGGAAGGGCGTAAAGCAAACACACTTAGGCATTGAGGAAACCAGCCTTACAATGCCGTCCAGGTACGAGAACGGTGCATTTTATTTGGTAAGAGAGTTGGTAAGTGGAGGGAGGGGAAGACAGGGGTGACTGGGGAATCTGGTGCAGTGGGTAGGGTGCGCAGACGTCCAGAGAAGGGCAGCAGCAGGCCAACTCCATGCTGGGCTGCGACTGGGGACAGGCAGCACTAAGCACTGTGCCAGGGCCTGGGCAGGTGGCCCCTCTGCTCCAGACTGTCACAGGTGCACAGAGGGCACAGCTACAGCAGGAAGCTGGTCACAGAGAGGGAGTGGAGCTCAAAGCAATGTGCCTTATGCCACTTAAAGCTCTTCCTCATGGCGTGCCAGAGTACCAGGTGGCCTAAGCAATCCTGTTCTTGCTTGTGCATGGGAGGTCACTCCCTGGGCAGGACAGAGTGACTGCCACCCAGCCAGGATGGAAAAGAGGGTGCGAGAGAGACACAGAGCCCAGAGGACACGGACACAGGGAGCCTCCTGGCTGCAGGGGCTCAGCATGGCTTGGGGAAAGTAGTATGGTGCCAGGGCATGAGAGACCCCGGCTGGGCGGAGGGCCCAGGGGTTTCCGATGGAGGAGGAAGTTGGCTCCAAGATGATGTCATAGTAAGGAATCTAACTACTGCTGGCCCTGGGGGATACGGCTGATCAGCAGGTGGACACACGTCCCAAGGAGAGGCCACAGCAGGCCTGGCGGGAGCAGGGGGGGCGGCAGAGCAGGGACACAGAGGAGGCCTCTGGGCAGCAGCTGGGCTTGCAGGAGGGGGCACAGCAGGAGGAGGCAGGCACGCAGCAGGCCGGCCTGCACACGGGGCGGCAGAGCAGGGACACGCAGGAGGAGGGCCTGCAGCAGGAGGGCACGCAGCAGGAGGGCTGGCAGCTGGACTGCTGGCAGCAGGAGGAGGAGGCCTCAGAGCACACGGGCACACAGCACACGGGCCTGCAGCACACGGGCCTGCAGCACACTGGCCTGCAGCACACTGGTGTGCAGCACACGGGCCTGCAGCACACGGGCCTGCAGCAGAGGGACACGCAGCAGGACGGCTGGCAGGGGCAGGAGGAGCAGCAGGACGGCTCGCAGCCAGACTGCTGGCAGCACGGTGCCGGGCAGGAGCTGGTGCAGACTGGCTGGCAGCAGGGGCTGGACTCACAGCACACGGGGGTGCAGAGGAGGGGCGTGCAGGAGGCGGGGGCACAGCAGGCGGACCGGCAGCAGCCGGGGTCGTAGCAGGGGGGCTCGCAGCAGCTCTCTGGGCAGTCGTCCACCTGCCAGGAGTCAGCACAGGAGTCACAGGAGCCGGGCAGGCAGACCCGGCTGTCATAGCTCAGGTCGCTGGAGCAGACGGACATGGTGGAGGCGGCCATGGCGGGATTGGGAGTGTGTGAGAGGGCGAGAGTGTGTGTATGTGTGTGAAGTGCTGGGCTCTGAAGCTTTTATACCCCTCTCTGGCTTGTGTTGTCAAACAGGAGGCTTCACGCACCTCCTCTTCCTGTTGACGCACCGCCCGAGGCGTCTCATTATTGCTGGAGTTAAAACTAGGTGTTTGCTGCGGGGCTCCGTTCCCCTGTCTGCTCCTACTCTGGCTCTGGAGGCATCTGGGAAAACGTGGGAGGCAGGCTGCTGCGGAGTGCAGGTGTACAGGTGAAGACGCGAACCCTCTTCTGAAAGAGATTCCGGGCCCACAAACCCTGCACTTGGATGAATAAAACTTTTGTTTTATACATTTTAAGGCATTAAGAAAAATGTGCGTATCTCACAAAATACAATAGACACCAAAGATCGGCTACTGGGCCAAGTAACCCTGTGTCCACATCACCCGTGCCTCGGAGACTTTGCTCTGAGATCAACTCCCAGCGGAGCAGCCCTTCTACCTTCAGTTTCCCAGAGACACAGCCAATGGCTCCTTGTAATATCTCAAAACACACTTGGAATAGTTTTCTATCTCATTTTTGCCATCTTTAAAGATCAGGTACTTTCTCATACATGGTGGTGAGTTTTATATCCCAAGGTTCTTTGAAAATGCTACTGATATACCCATGTGATAGTTTGGCTGGGTATAGAAGGTTGGTTTTAAAATCATCATTTCCTAAAGACAGTGAAGGCAAAGCTTTGTGTTTTCGTGTGACTGGTTAGGGTTGAATATTTGTCATTTGTCCTTTGGCTTGTATCTGTTTTTCAACTTTTTGAGGCACCTGTTTTTTATTTTTCTTCAGCCTTGTTCAAAGGCTTGTGTGTTATTCTACCCTCTAGAGTTGGACTCACTGATCTTTGTAAGATGAAGACTCATCTCAGGAAATGTTTTACACTCTTTTAAAATTAATTTCCTCTTTCCCGGTCCTTCCTGTTGTGACTCGATTAACTGTCAGAACTTCTAGAACTAGCTTTTAGGTCTTTGAACCTCTTTTCTCATTTTCCTCATGTCCATCCTTTGCTCTCTGGGAGAATTCACTGACTTTATATTTCAAACCACGTAACAACAGCCTTTAGCTATTTCTAGTTTGTTATTTTGACCCATACTTTGATTTATGTGTTTATAATTTTGTTAATTTCCAAAAAAAGGAGAATATTTCAACTTGCTGCTTTACCATGGCAGCCTAATTTTATCTTGTGATGTGGATGGAATACACTCTCTGCCAACTCCAGTGGTGTGACTTGGAGTTTTTAAGAGTCCTTCCCCTCTATCAGGCCACTGGCTTCACCGGACTTCAGATGTGGGACTGCTCACCAAGTTTCTGCAGGACTGTCACGTTACGGCTGTGCCGTAAGGTCCTGTTTCGGTTTGCCCATCTCTCCCATCTGCCTCTCTATTTCACAACACGGTAAGGGTCCTGCTCACCTCCATGACTTGTCTTTATACTATTTGGACTTCACTTTGATTATATTTTGAAGTATCCTTTATGTGACTTTCCGTGGGGAACCGTGAGTTGAGTCTACCCCGATCCTAATGGAAGAATTCCATGTCTGCCGGAGGACTTGAGGAAGAGAGCCCTGGCACTGTGGGACGTCAGCTGGTGGTCTGCTCCTCAGCCAAATGAGGATGGGTGACAAATGACACCGTGTGGCCTCTTTTTAAAGTCCTCTAGTTGACAGGTCAACCTGCGGCCTGTTCTTCCACATCCCAAATGCTAACAGAACTCAGATAAAAACCTGCTGACTGCTTCCTCCGTGGCCGTGTCCTGCTGGTGCCACCCAGCAGCTCCCACCTGCTCTCTTTAGGATGGGCTCTTTGCAAAGCTTCACGCCATGTGGTGAGGTCCTGGGGCAGGGAAGGGATTGGGCAACCTCCTCTGGCTCCGGAACATCCCTGGGGCACAGATACTAATTTGCTGTTCCCACTGCGGTGTCCGGCTCAATCGCACGGCCATTCCCGGGGGATCGTTCCCTAGTTCTCACTTGTGATGTGCAGCTTGTCCACAGTTGCCACCACTTTGGTCTCTTGCCTGCTGGTCACTGCACAGTGTGTCCTCCTGTCAACCTTACTCTCCCCGTGGTCCTGTGAGTAGCTCACTAACCACACCATGACGCCCTCTATGGAGACGAGCTGCTGCTACTCATGGGGCTTTCCAATGGGGGCTGCAGACAGGTTCTGCACAAGAGGAAACGGTCACCCTTCCCCCAGGCATCTGAGTGAGGGGAAAATGGTGGCATTAGCTGGTGCCAAGGTCACTCGTGGAAGGTTAGGACAGGGTGAAGGTTCAAAAAGGGAGGGCAGGCACATGTCACCAGCAGGGGACACGTGGAGGTAGAATCCCTGTGTGCTGCACCTCCGCACCCCTGGTTGGGGTCTGGTCCCACCCTGGGCCTGTTTCTGAAGCCGAGGGACTGACCTCCGATAGTAGGCCACTGAGCAGAGGCGACTTCGCTCTTGGCAGCCGAGGGCTGGTCCTCCGAGGCCAGACACTTTTGGGGACAAACTATTCCAGTGGCACCAAGTCCATCACCAAGGCTCATTCTGTTTGCTGCCCTGAGAGCCGCGGCAGGAGGCTGGGCAGTTCATCTGTCCCTTTGGGGGACCTGGCTTTGCTTCCGAGCACACGGAAGAGAATATGCAAGTGCCGTTTTGATCTCTGGCTGAGGGTCGTCTGGGGTCGTCTGGGGTCGTCTGCTTCAGGGAAGAGGAGAAGGTGGCCGCCCCGAGCGCAGTGTCCACAGGCCACGGCACCTGCCCTGGACAGAGGCTGAGTTCTCTCGCCTCTCGCGGTGGAGCCCACATCGGGGCCTGGGACCCAGGGCAGCAGGTGCAGTGGCCCAGAGGGAAGGTGTGGGGGTGTTGCTGCCTGTGGGGGTGCCTGGCCATGTCCGGCACAGGCGGAAGGCGATGCACTACTTGGAAGGGACCTGGGACGCCGGGATGTGGGACAGGTATCATCAGGGTCAGGATTGGGAACACAGCAACAGGAGGCCTTGGGACTCCCAGATGCACAGCGGAGGCGGTGTGGCTGAGGGCCGTGACCTCCCTGAGTAGCTGTGGCCCTGCCTCGCCTGTGTGCCCCTCCCATGAGACCCTGACCCAGGTGTGCCGGGAAGCAGGCTTGGGTTGTCCCTGTGGGCCGTTGTGGGCAGTGGGAGGGGCTGGAGGAAGGTCACCTGCTGGCCTGCAGGGAGGGGCACACGGCCCCCCATGCACCACCACCTGGCTTCCCCCGGGAAACTAAGTGAGGTGCCTGGGAGTGGGCCAGGCCCAGGAAACCAGGACCAGGGGCAGCCACAAAGTGAGGGCCTAAGTGTGACTCAGGGTGTGGCAGCCCCGAGGAGGGACGCAGCATTCCATCAGGCCTGGCGCTGGCTTCAGAGGAGGCTCCTCAGGATGGCACGGGGGCCCAGTCTGTGGGGGCCCAGTCCGTGGGGCTCGCTGAGGCCAGCCTCTGGCCGCCTCCTTGCCCCCACCCCCTGTTCACAGTCAGGACAGAGCTCACTGATACCGAGGCAGCTTCATTAGGACGCAGGGCACCAGAACTTCGTTAGGACTGCTGTGGTGTGAGTGCAACTGCAAGGGTGGGGGGGCACAGGGACGAGGGTGCTCTGGAGGGCACGGGGTGGCTCCATGCTGATGCCATCAGGGAGGGTGAGGCGGGCTGGAAAGGGGCAGGGAGGGACCCTGGGGGAGAACCAGGCATCAGCAGGTGGACTTCTGTCCCGAGGACAGGCCACAGCAGGCCGGGCAGGAGCAGGCAGGGTGGCAGAGCAGGGACACAGAGGAGGCCTCGGGGCAACAGCCGGGCTGGCAGAAGGGGGCACAGCAGGAGGAGGCGGGCACGCAGCAGGCTGGCCTGCACACGGGCGGCAGAGCAGGGACATGCAGGAGGACGACCTGCAGCAGATGGGCACGCAGCAGGAGGGCTGGCAGCTGGACTGCTGGCAGCAGGAGGAGGAGGCCTCAGAGCACACGGGCACACAGCAGACGGGCCTGCAGCTGACGGGCCTGCAGCAGACGGGCACACAGCACACAGGCCTGCAGCACACGGGCCTGCAGCAGAGGGACATGCAGCAGGACAGCTGGCAGGGGCAGGAGGAGCAGCAGGACGGCTCGCAGCGCAACTGCTGGCAGCACGGTGCCGGGCAGGAGCTGGTGCAGACTGGCTGGCAGCAGGGGCTGGACTCACAGCACACGGGGGTGCAGAGGAGGGGCGTGCAGGAGGCGGGGGCGCAGCAGGCGGACCGGCAGCAGCCGGGGTCGTAGCAGGGGGGCTCGCAGCAGCTCTCTGGGCAGTCGTCCACCTGCCAGGGGCTGGTGCCGGTGCTGGAGCAGACGGACATGGTGGAGGCGGCCATGGCGGGGTGGGGCTGGCGGTGGGTGTGGGTGTAGGAGTGTGTGCGTGCGTGTGCATGGGGAGACTGTGGAGGTGTGTAAGGTGCTCAGAGAGCTGCTCGCTTATATCCCCTGGACTCTCTGTTGTCCCAGCAGCAGCTCAGAGGCGCTTCCTTTTCTGGAAGTGGTTTGGACTTGTGCTGCCATGTCTGAGATCCGGCGTGGGGCTGCCCTGGGCCCCCTGAGCTGTGTGTGTCTGAGGAGATCAGCAGGTATGCTCCAGTCGCCCCTGATCTCCAGCTGCAGGTGAGGTGACGTTCTGCGTTCTGGAGCTGACAGCCGAGGCCCCATCCCAGAGGGTCCTGTCCGCGTAAATAGAGCTTCTCCCTGAGGAGGCCGTGCCTGGGGCCCGCAGTGAGCACAGGCAGCGTGTTCTCAACTCCGGATGCGTCTGACGTGTGGCAGGTGGCTCTGTGGTTGATGCCGCCGCTGTCCATGGCCCCCGGGGCACATTTCTGCCTGGTGTGATCCACAGAGGCCGAGGGGGGCAGGCTTCGTGTGGGGAAAGCGCCGCAAGGAGCGCCAGCCTTTGGCTTCGTTTCAAGTTGAACTTTTCTGGAACTTTCCATGACTCTGCACCATGGCCACACTTCTTCCTTTGCCAGGAGAGGTGCCTACAAGCTCTGCTACAGCTGAGTTCTCAGAATCCCTGGGCCCCGGGTGCAAGTCACAGCCAGCTCTCCTCCCTGGCCAGCACCAGCTCAGCAGTGGTGGCTCTACCAGGACCTCCTGCGATGTCAGCCCAAGTGCACCAGCAGCAGCGTCTGGTGCCCTGTCCTCCCTTTGCCTATACAGCTCTGTGCGGCTCCAACCGTGAGGGCCAACCGTGGCTGGGTGTGTCAGGGTTGCGGTGAGGGCCACCTCTGCATCTTTTCACTCGGTGGTCACGCTACTTGGCCGCATCTCTGGAGAGTCAAGACAGGGCCTCAGTGACACTCTGGTGCTTGCTGGGGCCAGTGGGCTGTGAGGCTTGGGGGTTCCCTGGCCTCCACAAGGGGGCTGGCACTCTCCTGAAGAGCCACTTGGCAACATCATGTCAGAATGGAGACAAGTTTCCTTAAGTGACAGCTGAAAACTCGCCAGATTTATGGGGAATGCTTTGGAGTGTTCCAATTAAGAAGAAAAGCATCGCGGTGAAAGACTTGTTGCCTTGAATCCCTCTTAAAACATTTCTCTTTGCTTTGAAGAAGAAAAACAGTGTTTGGTTCCTGTGAGCCTCTGGCCACATTTGCAACTAATCATACGTGATCTTATTTTGTGTGTGTGATGGGTTGGATCTAAAGTGCCCCCAAATGCCTTTGATGGGCTTTTGGAAGGGGACTGGATACTGAGGGTGCTATCTTCAGCAGTGGATTTTAAGATCAGAATTTATGGGATTAATGGAAGGCAACAGAAACAGGACCTGGCTGAAGGGAGCAGACCTTGAGGATGTGAGTTGTGGGCCCCTTGCACCTGCTTGCTGTTGGCCACAAGATGACACGTCTCCTCCACTGCGCCCTTCCGCATGTCAGCCTCGCCTCAGGCCTGAAAGCAAGCTGTGGGCTGTGACCTCTGAAACCACCGGCCAGATAGGCCCGTCCTGCTCAGGTCGCTTTCCAAGCACGCTCATCTCAGTGATGCAAAGCCAGCTAGCGCAACGTGCCTCATGTTCACGGTTTATCGGTGGCACGGAGCCGTAGCGCGCAGCACCATGACTCACGCCTGAGTGTGAAAATATACAGCTTCTCGATCAGGCTCCGCGTGATCCTTCTGCGGCAAAGTACTACACGACACTTTGTCACTGTGCTCAGGGGCCATCTGAACGGCAAAGTCACCAAAAGAGTATTTTTACTTAAATCGACAGAACATGACAATGGTGGTACTAGAAGGTGCCCAGTCACTGACCGAGGGGCGAGATGGGAAGGTGGATGCCGCTTTGCTCAGCCCTGCTGGCGGTCTGGGGCCCCATGGGACAAGGCTTTCCCCACTGCGCGCACGTCCTTGCCTGAGTATGAATGCACCCCAAATACTGACTTGGGAGTTACAAATCAATCAATATGTAAATACAAACCCACAAATAAAGAGTATCAAGAATGTGTCGATAATAACATTAAATGTGAATGAATCAAATAATCAAATCAAGAGTTAGAGGTTGTCAGGCAGATTTAAAAAACCAAGATTCTACTAGGTACACTCTATAATAGCCCACCTCACATCCAAAGATGCCAATAGGTACGAGGACACAGTGACCTTGAGTAAACCAGAGTGAGGGCTGGAGGAACGACTCGGCGGTTAAAGCACCGGCCCTGAGTTTGATTCTCCAGCACCACATAAGCTGGGTATAGTGGCACACACTCTCATGCCCGCACTTGGGAGGCTGAGGCGGGAGGATTGCCATGAGTCCAAGGCCAGCCTGGGCTCCGTAGTGAGCTCCGGACCAGCCTGGACTACAGAGCGAGACTGTCTCAAAAAAAAGTAGTATCAGATAAAACAGACTTAAAAACTAACTTTGTAAAAATGGGGGATAAAGAAGGATGTTTTATAAATACAATGACTGATCTGTTATAAAGATACGGTGAATTGGAACACATACGCAAATGACAACTGAGTACCAATGTGCACAGAGCAAGTGCAGGGAGAGACAGAGCTGGCAACATTTGCCAGCGATTTCAGTGCCCCAGCGTGATGAGGGACAGAAGTACCGGGCGGAAGGTTAGCAGGGGATAGAAAACTTGGAGGTCAGAACGAATCAGGAAGACCCAGATACACCGGGGAAACTCCTCGCAGCCACAGCAAGACGCGCCTTCTCCTGACGTTAGGGAGATACGCTTGGTCATAACATAAACCTCAGTGGGTTAAAGGGGATCAGCATATGGCCACGCACGTTCCCTCTGGAAACACGGAGTAAAAATCGTCAACATGAAAGAACTGGGAACTCACAAACAGGATGTTGAACGATATCATCCGTAAGTGACTGAGAGATCACAGGAAAACGTGAGATATGTGGAGGGGAACGGAAACGAAGTCGGAACCGCAGAGCTCATGGGCCGCAACAAAAGCCCGAGCTGGAGCGGAGAGCCGAGAGCACCTTAACCCTAAAGCACAAGGACAGAAAAATAAGACTTCAGTGAAGATGGACAGAAGGATGAACACAGGTTCTTCTGAAAACTAGACAAGGAGGTGGCGCTCCTCAAGTCACCCTGTGAGATCAGGGTTGCTCTCAGCACCACCAGACAAGAGCGCTCGTGACACAGGAAACCAGAAACCAGCATCGCTGGCGCTGAGGAGGCAAAATCCGCGACAGAACACCAGCAGCACGTGAAGGAACTTAGCACCACGGATGCCACAGCTTGGGTCTGAAGTGCTCCTCACGTGCCTGGTGTTGAGGATTTGACCCTCAGTGTCGCGTGAGGTAACTGGGATCTTTAGAGGCGGGTTCCAGTGCGAGGCGAGCAGGTCCGTGGGGAAGGCCCTTGCCAGGGACCGTGGGACCCGCCCCTTCCTACCCCTCACTCTGTTTCCCAGTCTCCGTGATGAGGCAGCTGGCTCTGCCCACGGCTCCCCCGTGATGTGCTGCGTTATCGCTGGCCCAGAGGCCACAGGGCAAGGGACCACTGAAGACTCCCAAAGGGGCCAGAGAAGGCTTTGTGCCTTAGAGGCCAGCTGTCGTGGGTATTTTGCCACAGTATCACACAACGCCTAATATAATGGCCAGGTGGGGTTCACCATCTGGAAATCAATTAGTGCAATGTGTCACAGCAGCATAATAAAACAAGGCATCACAGATGCAGAAAGGGCACATGGTGAGGTCCAGCACCCTGTGTGACCAAAGAAAACGAAACAAAACAAAAAAAGAAAACACGGAAGAGGCTAGGAACGACAGAAACCTCTCCAGTCTGCGGGGGCATCTGGTGAGAATCGCGGCTGCCATCACGCTGAGTGACCAGAGGCGGGTGCTTCCCCCCAATCAGCAGCACCACAAGGACCTCCTCTCCTGCCGCTTCTGTTCACCCCGTGTTGGCATTTCCGGTCAGAACGATCGGGTAAGAAAAATAAAGGAATAAATAAAAGGCACCCAGGCTGGCAAGGAGGAAATGACATCGCCTCTGCTTACAGAGGACCTGGGCTCGTCAATAGGAAATCGTAAGGAGTCTGCTGAAGGCTATCAGAACCGATAAACCGGCCTGGTCGAGTTGCGGGACACAGGCCAATATATAAAAAGTCAGCTGTAGGGGCTGGGGGAATGGCATACTGGTTAAAAGGGCTTGCCCAGCAATCACAGGGCCCTGGGTTCGATCCCCCAGCACCACATAAGCTGGGCGTGGTGGCGCACGCCTGTAATCCCAGCACTCGGGAGGCTGAGGCAGGAGGACTGCCACAAATCCAGGGCCCTGGGATCTATAGCGAGTTCAGGACCAGCTTGCGCTAATGAGCGAGACTCTGTCTCAAAAAAAAAAAAATCAGTTGTGATTTAGACATCTGCATAGAACAAATGAAATTATAATAGTTCTGTTTATCACCACGTTAAAAAATCATACAGGAATAGACTTAACAAATGAACAATTGCAAATGAAAACTGTACAACACTGTTTTCGTTTTGTTAAAGTTACACAAACATTCCCCCTGTGGGTGGACACCCCAAGCAACGAGAACACATCCACGCAAATCCCGCGCGTCGAAGCTTGTGCCCGCGCCACTTGCGAAAGTGGAACGATGGCACAAAAGCCATCACTGACGGACGAATAACCAAAACGCAGTCCTTCCACTCAGGGGGTCCTGCTTGCCCCTAGAAAGGGCCGAAGTTCTGACACCCTGCCTGTGGGCTGGCCTTGGGAACATGCCAAACAGGAGACGTGTACATACGGAATGCGCCAGAAAGGCCACCCAGAGCCAGAGCGACGCGCGGCGGAGGGGGACCGCTGGGGCACTCAGGACTTCTGATGTGGCGGAAATACCTCTGTGCTGGCAGCACACATCTGTGACTACACAAAAACCATTATTGCATGGTACGCTTTGCGTGGGGGATGCGTGCCATCCATGAATTCTAACTCAACGGAGCGCCTTGGCAATCACAGATCATCAAGAGTCTGTGAAGCTGGCAGCAGCACCAGCCCCCAGGGAGCGGCACCCCACAGGGGTCAAATCCCAGGAAGGAGAGCCCCGTCAGGACACTGGGGCTCCTGGGACGAGGAGGACAGGGACCCAGGGACCGGAGGGGACCCACGGAGATTGGCAGAAAGGAGGGAGCAGAGGATGGCCCCGGGCAGAGGGCCCCAGGGCCGCGGCACGGAAGGCCCCGCGGCCGCCCTGGCAGGGCCTGCTGTGCTGGCTGGCGTCCTGTGTCAGAAACACACAGTTGTTCATCCTGCACTGCCCTAACTGTGTGTCTATATAGACGTGTACTTGGCTGTTCGTGTGGTGTCTGTATAGCTCTGTATGTGTGATATGTGTGACTCCGTGTGAGTGTAAGGTGTGATTAGTGTGTGTATGTGGCCCCGTGAGTGTGATGTTTGTGTTCTTGTGTGTGTATGTGGCTGTGTATGTATGTGTGGTGTGTATCTCGGTGTGTAGCTCTGTGTGTGGTTCTGGGTGTGGGCCTCTGTGTCCATGTATGGCTGGGTGTTCCTGTCTGTATGGTGCATGAGGATGATGTGTGTGCATCTTTGTGGAGTGGGAATATTTCTCTGTGCGTGTGTGTGTGACATGTGCCTATGTGTATGGTGTGGAGGTGGAAGTATGTCTTTGTGTATCTGTGTGTATATATGTGCCTGGGCATGTGCTTTGTCTGGGGGAGTGTGTGTTTATGTTCATGTATGTGGAATTGTGTGTGTGCCTCTATGTGTGGTGTGGTGTGGGAGGTATGTCTGTGTGGATCTGTGTTTGTATGATGTGTGTGAACATGTCTGTATGTGTGTACACTGAGTGTAGGATATAGGGGTGGGGCATATGTGTCCATGTGTGTCACTGGGGCTATGGTTTGTCTGTGTGGACATATGTGTATATACATGTCTGTACATCTATGTGTGTGCTGTGGGGTTGGGAGGTCTGTGGGTCTGTGTGGGTCTATGTGGGAGTGTGTATGTGCACATATCTGTAACCTGTGTGTGCTATACGTGCATCACAGGGGTGAGATGCCCATGTGTCTGTGTCGGTGTGAGTACTTGTGTGGAGGTGTGGCGTGTCAGTGTGGGGGAGGGCAGAGACACACACAGTCCCCGTGTTCTTGGTCCCCACGTCCCAGGTGAGTGGGGCACCGGAGCTGCACGCCCAGGACTCTGTGTGGCTCCGCGGCTCACACAGACCCCCAGCACAGTCCTGCCCTTGCAGAAATCAGCCAGGGGCCACTCGGACTCTGCCTGCACACCACCAGGGACAGGGACCTCACCGCCTGCCAGGAAAGCCACTTCTGGTCCCCACGTGGCCCAGAGAACCTGGACAGGAGGCTGGCGGCTGCGGGACTCCGTCCTGTTCTCTGCCCACACGGCGCCAGGGCCACAGCATCGTCCCCGTGGAGAGAGCCAACGCCACTGACCTTGGGTGGAAGGTGGGGCATCTTCAGGGTGACGACGATGGAGAACTCCTCAGGGAAGAGGTGGCACCTGGAGAAGAGCCTGGAGGCGGGGAAGCTGGCAGCGCGGGCGGCAGCGGCGGAGAGCTGCAGGCCCCGCACGCCCTGAGCCTGCGACATCTGGACTCCACCCACGGCGCCGCGTGGAGGGACCACCTCGGCCAGGATGTCCAAGGGGCGCAGGTCTGCGTTAAAGACACCACAGGCACGTTAGTCAGGTGGGACGGCTCACGGGGAGACCCAAGGGCCGGACCCGCCCAGGCGCTCAGTACCGCACACTGAGCTCTGCCCCAGTCACGGCAGAGTCACTCGTCAGCCTCTGACCCAATCTAGCGATTGGAGGGCTCCCACACGGGTGCGGTGTGGGATGGCTTATCCCAGGGATGGCCGCCCAGCACAGAGAGCTCATCTGCTCGTGACAGGGCCGTTGTTGGACTGGTGCCACCTTGAGACTGGTCTCTGTGTCCAGGAGTACCAAGTCACAGCAACCTGGTGTGGTCAGGCAAGACCCCCGCCTCCTGCTCCCCCAGTCGGCCTGTGACACGTATTTCCACTGCTGCTCTGCTAGTTGAGTCTACAGGCGTGTTGGCTGTGGGACGTGGGGACAATGGCCAGCACTCTGCCGGAGGCTGGTCACTGCGGGAGCAAGTGCAGAAAGGCACTGGGTGGCAGGCAGCGTCTCCAGGGGGCATCAGCCCGAGAGTGGCGAAAGGTGTGCCAGTGGCAGGGAAGGAGGCTGCCCATCCTGCGGGGCCTGCCACCTCCTCCCTGTCAGAACTCTCGAGGCGAGCAGTTTCAGCCCCCTGCCACTCGCGCTGGCCCTAGGGCAGGGAGCTGCGTGGGGCTGGGGTGGGCAGAGCCAAGGGGAGACAGCGAGTAGCACCTTCTCCGCCACACAGAGGGAAGCACAGAGAGGAGGGGACGGCGGGGGACACCAGAGGCAGGAGGGGGCCAGGAGGTGGGCGGGAGCAAGGGCAGAGGCCCAGAGCAGGAGAGGCCGGTCACAGGCCCAGCACGCTTCTCAAGGGGGCACAGGCCAGTCGGACTGGATCAAGGGTGAGAAACCAGGGCGATGCGTGTCCCATTTCCCCTGTGGGCCACTGCACAGGAAACTCCAAGAGCTAAAACAGAAATGGTACCTCCTCTGGTCCCCACAAGGACCACTGCCGTAGGCCAGGTCCCAAGGGGGGTGGTGTCAACCAGCTGGCCAATATTTACACAGAAACAGATCTTTGTGGACACTCAGAATCTCCCAAACATTGACCCGTGCATTCCCAGTGAGGGGACATGTAACGCCAGCCTTGTGCACCTCGGCCAGGCCTCTGGTGTGGGATCCGTCCCCAAATGCCTTAACCGCAAGTAACCCCTTGCAAGATGCCAGGTTTGAGGCCTGGACTGAGGGACAACCCACAACACAGTGTTCTCTCAGAGTCCAGGTCACAGAGGACAAGGGGAGAACTGGGGCTGAACAGGACGCTTGTGCCCACTGCTAGCGGCCTGCAGGTGACCTAGAGAGACATCTCAAGGAGCTTGTGTCCAGCACCATGGACACACACTAATCTTCTAACAATTATTCAGTCAAACAGAAATTTAAAGACTGTCCCAAGCGCTGTGTCTACACGGGCACATGCTAGAGCCCCATATTCTGTGTCCCCCCGTCCTGCCCTGACTTGGGGCCTGCCCCGCAGCTATTCTCCGGGCTTGGTTCCAGCGCTGTGCTGCTTAGCAACGGGTGTTGGCCATGGATGGATCTGTGTGCCCTAGGAAGGTGCTGAGGTCCCATTCCGACACCTAGCATCTGGTCAACTGAGTTGGGATGCGGTCACCAGGGCAGGCTCTAAGCCAACATGGGAGCGTCCCGAGAGAAAAGAACCCTTGGACGCAGGCTTGCCCACGGCGCGTGCCGTGTGGACATGGAGACAGAGGACAGGCAACACTCCCCACCAGGGCAACAGGGGACGCAGTGGTGACCTCACCTCAGGAGTGACCCAGCCCCACCAACTCCACAAGTCTGGACTGCCCGCCTCCAACCGGGAGTGGCTCCTGGGTACCCGCCATGGTGCCCTGTGCCTCAGCAGCGCCGGGAACTGAAAAGTCCCTGCACAAACCCATGGCTCACACTGTCCTAACTCAAAACCCAGCACCCTTCCTTCTCCCACCCTCCAGCAGCCCAGACCCCCAGGCTGCGAGCTCACTGAGCCTGGTACTGGGAGCGCCGGGCAGGGGTGGGATCTGACTCTGACAGTGCTGGGTAGGGAGTTCAAGGCCACACCACCTCTAGTTGTTTTTGTGTGTGTGTGTGTGTGTGTGTGTGTGTGTGTGAGACAAAAATGACACTCTCAGACAGTGTTGTGTTTTGTAAGCTAAACCATAACACAGGGGACAGAGTCACAGCTGCTGCTTGTCCTCTAGGAAGTGGTTATAAGCGCCAAGAGGAAGGAGGAAGTCATCACTGGCCCAGATGAGACAGCTCAGGCAGGTCGGGGATAAAAGCCCCACGCACAACAGCCCCAGTCCCATTCTTCCTCACTCCCACAATCTCACTCCCACACCCACCGCCAGCCCCACCCCGCCATGGCCGCCTCCACCATGTCCGTCTGCTCCAGCACCGGCACCAGCCCCTGGCAGGTGGACGACTGCCCAGAGAGCTGCTGCGAGCCCCCCTGCTACGACGCCGGCTGCTGCCGGTCCGGCTGCTGTGCCCCCGCCTCCTGCACGCCCCTCCTCTGCACCCC
>PVKB01004331.1:0-127140 GCA_004027205.1 Ctenodactylus gundi | reverse complement strand
CCCCCTCCTGCCAGCCTGGCTGCTGCCCCGAGGCCTCCTCTGTGTCCCTGCTCTGCCGCCCCACCTGTTCCCGCCCGGCCTGCTGCGGCCTTCCTCGGGACTGAAGTCCACCTGCTAGCCAGTATGTCCTCCAGGGCCAGGTGTTCCAGGTCCCACTGGGAAGACGACAGCCACATCTGGATTGTTTCAGCACTTGGACCATTCACCGCTGCAGCGCTCTGGGGGAGCCCTGGCCCCCTGGCGCAGCCCCCCGCCTCTCACCTTGGGAGGGGAAGCATCGCTGCCCTCTGGGCATCCCTGTTCCCTCTCTCTTCACTTGAGCAAACCAACCAATAAAGATCCTGCCTGAACTGGCCCTCGCCCGTCTCTGCCTGTGTCCCAGCTGGCCATGATTTTTACCCTGCACAGCATTTTGCTGTGTTCAGTGTCCTGTGTGCTGTCCTGTTGTGGTTTGGTCCCCAAAAGCCTTGTGTTCCAAGGGTGACGCAGTCACGGGGTTAACCCTTTGTTTCTTGTGATGTCAGGAGGTAGGGCCTGGGCAGGGGGTGGTGGTCAGTGGGACAGGACCTGACTCCACCCTTCCTCTCACTCGGCTCCCCGTCCCACTCGGGTTGAGCGCCTTCTCCCTAGCCAGGCCCCGGCCAGGCCCTCCCGGCGCTGCGGCCTCCAGTGGCTGAGCAGAGGCCTCCTGGAGGTAGGAACGGAACAAGTGTAACGTTCCAGCAACAAAAAACTAAGACGCCTCCTGTGGCCACGTGTGGGCGCCCAGGGGTTTCGGCAAGGGCGAGGTGGGCTGCGCCATCTGAGGTAGGCGTGGGCTTGTCCCCACCCCAGGGTGGTCTGTCCACACAGTCACTCTTTTTGGCTTTGCCGTTGACCCCTCCCCTCTGCACGACGCCCTCAGACCGCTAGTTGGTCTTCACCATCGTTGTTTCCAGGGCATGTTCGAATGTCCTCCCAGGAGTTTCGCTTGTGTGTCACCTAAAATCCTCCGTGTGCACTGCCAAAGCCACCGGTGAGGTGACAGGGCCACACGTAGCTGCCGAGGTTGAGCCCCGAGGCGCTTCAGGGCCCGTGCTGTGTTAGCAGATACCCCCCCCCCCCCGCCCACCTCTCTGAACCCCGCTAGTGTCGGAGTATTAGGGCTGGCTTTTCAGGCCTCTGAGCACACTGGTACAGCTCAGTCCCATGACTGTGTGGCCATGTGGGGCCACACGAATGGGCCAAAACAGAGAGACACTGTAATGTCTTAAGAAGCCTTTGAGCCCCGCGTCCGCAGAGCCAATGTGTTGATGCTGTTCTATGGCAGTGGCTGTGCAGCCAACCCAGTGGCCACAGGGCAGAGGGGGCAGGGAGTGCCAGGCTCCCACAGTGCTGCTGACTTGGTCCAAAGACACGTGGATTGCTGTCATGTAGGCGCTGACGGTCCCAGCCTCATGGCCAGTGGATAGGCCTCAGTGCACAAGAGCAGGGGGTTAAAGACCAACCCCAGAGAGCTTGCGCTCTGCAGAAGGGTCCTCAGGAAGTGAGCACTGCTCCCAGCAGAGCTGCCGCCTGGGCCACGGCACTCTATCCCACCCTCCCGGCCGGCTCCACAGCCTGGAGGAAAGCTGCAGTGAGGTGCATAGGGCATGTGGCCCTGAGGTACCCAGCCTGGGCTTGGGCCTCAGCCCACAGGGCTGTTGCACAGAGGTCAAACTTTGCTATTGGTGCTCATGCCCTGACAGGTGCTCCCACTGTTTCTAACTAGCAACAACACCAAGGGCTGTGACAGGAGGGCGAGTGTCCCTCGAGGGCACAGGGGTTGTTAGAAAGGATAATACCCATCCTACCAAAGCCGGGACAGAAAACCGCACTCAGAGGGAGGCGCCCTTCCCAACCACTCCCAGGCCAGTATATCCATCCTGTAGCGCCAAAAGAGAAGAAACCACAGCTCTGCCGGTCTCACACATGCAGACACAGGGGCTGGAGAAACGGCACCGCACTTAAAGCACCTGCCTATCAAGTGCGAGGCCCTGGGTTCCATTCCCCAGCACCGCGTAAGCTGGCACATGCCTGTAATCCAGCACTCGGGAGGCTGAGGCAGGAGGATTGCCCTGAGTCCCAGGCCAGCCTGGGCTCCATAGTGAGTTCAGGACCAGCCTGGGCTGCAGAGCGAGACCTTGTTTCAAAAAAAAAAAAAAAAGATACAGAAGTGCTTAACAAACATCAGCAAACTTAACCCAGCGATGTGTAGATAGGGTGACACTCACTGCTAAGTGGATGTCTGGAATATTAAGCTGGCTTAACATTTAAAAGTTATTCAATATGGCTTACCTGATTAATAAATAAAAGGGAAAGGCCTGTGATTATTTTAATGAATGTAAAAAAGGCACTTAATAAAATTCAATATCTGTTTACTTAAAAAATTAAACATCAAGGAAACTGGAAACGAAAGCGAACTTCCATCAGCCTTTCTGGTAAAAGGCAGAGCACATTCTGCCTGAACCAGGGACAAAGCCGTAGTGCCCATTCTCCCACCTCCACTCCAGTTTGCACCCAAAGACCCTGACCGTACAATAAGGCAAGAAAAGATATGCATGCCAGAAAATGGGAAGGGAGGAAAAAAGTCTCTCTTATTCAGTCAATGGATTACGTACTAAAAAAAGATCCTAAGAAATATACAGAAAGTCTATTCCAATTCATAAGTGTATTTAGCACAGTTACAGAAAACAAGATTAATATATAAGACTCACTATATTTCTATATGGTATTTACCAACAGTTGGAAATAAACCAATAGCAGAATATTTTTAAAAGAAAGATACTAGATTAACTTGAACTACGTATAGGATCACCACACTGAAAATGAATAAAAGTGTTGCGGAAAAAAATTAAAGAATTCCCAAGTGACTGGAGAGATCATGTTCACGGTCAAAAACTCAGCTGTGCTAAGTCCCAAAACAATGAATATATTTAACTCTTCCCTCGATGAGTCTAGGCTTTTCTGTCAAAACGAAAGAGCTCGTATTATGGTCTGGCTCTGGAATGTCCTCAAAGCTTCATCTATTTGGATATTACGGGCTTCACATGCTGTTAGGAAGTGAGCCCTGGTCAGAAGGGGCAGATCTTTATCTGGTCACTTGTCACTGAGGCTTGACCCGGAAGGACGTGTGGCAGCTCCACCCTCACTCGCGTGGCTGCCTGACCTGCGGCTGTGGACACCTGCTTTCTACCTGGGCCTCCATCTTGGCCAACCAGCAACGAATGGACTGAGACCTTTGAAGCCGTGAGCCAAACACAAATCTTTCCTCCCTGAAGTTGCGGATGTGGGCTATGTTGTCAACGGGAAG
The DNA here is from genome assembly GCA_004027205.1 of Ctenodactylus gundi. Taxonomy (NCBI): domain Eukaryota; kingdom Metazoa; phylum Chordata; class Mammalia; order Rodentia; family Ctenodactylidae; genus Ctenodactylus; species Ctenodactylus gundi. The sequence goes on along the minus strand of PVKB01004331.1, from coordinate 123,809 downwards.
TAGCTACGACAGCTGATTTGAAAATCTCCAAGGAGCTGTAAAGAACTTAAAACAGCCAAACAGTTTTGGAGGAGAAATACATGATTTCAGAACTTCTTTGATACAAGGATTTCATTTAAATCTGCATGGATGGAGACAGCAGCTAAGAAGAAAAGTGTGGGGGAACAGGGCAGTCTTGAAGCGGACTCTTCTGGTTTGGATGCAGAGTGTCTCCCAGAAGCCATGTGTATTTGGATCGTGTAAATGCCCGCATGCTGCTGAGAGGCGGGGCCTGGCTGGAGGAGGAGGAGCGCAGGGACTAGGCCCGCCAGGGGTGGGTCACCGGGGGGATAAGGAGAAGGGTAGCTCTGCCCTTCCTCCCAAATTTGACGTCTACCTGCCATGCTGTGAGCAGCTCTCTCTCTGGCTTCTGCCTTTGTCACGTGTTTACACCAGGCCAGCCACCCGTGCACGGACTGTGGCCTCCTAACACCGTGAGCTAAAATTAACCCCTACCCCCGCCACATGTGCGTGTCGGGTTTTTTGTCCCAGCAATGACAAAGTGACTGAGACAAAGACCCACCCCGTTGCGGTCACCAGTGTGGTGACAGAGGCAACTCTGGATAAGGGGCAGCCTTTGCAACCAATAAGGACGGCACAACTCACAGCACATCCAGGTATTAGCCTGAAACTGAATTTTACTATAGAGCTAGACACCGCCATTGCAGCCACAGAATGTCTAGGAGTAGCTTTATTGGTTCATTCGCTCAAGTGCATGCACAGAGGGGACAGAGAAAGCGTGGGCCAGCTGCCCTGCTCCTGAGGGGCAGGAGACGGGGTGGGGGGCGGGGCCTGCCCTGGGCTCCCAGCGTCTCCCAGGGGGCTGCGGCACCGAGCCCGGCACTCGGCTTCTCCACCCTGTTCAGACCGCAGTGGATTGGACAAGGCAACTCCAGGCAGTGGTCTGAAGGCCGGAGCAATCCCCATGTGCCTGTCATCTTCCAGCGGGACGGAGTCCCACTGGCCCTAGGGGACATACTGTTTAGCAGGTGGACATACGTCCCAAGGAGAGGCCACAGCAGGCCGGGCGGGAGCAGGTGGGGCGGCAGAGCAGGGACACAGAGGAGGCCTCGGGGCAGCAGCCGGGCTGGCAGGAGGGGGCACAGCAGGAGGAGGCGGGCACGCAGCAGGCCGGCCTGCACACGGGGCGGCAGAGCAGGGACATGCAGGAGGAGGGCCTGCAGCAGACGGGCACGCAGCAGGAGGGCTGGCAGGGGGAAGAGGAGCAGCAGGAGGGCTGGCAGCTGGACTGCTGGCAGCAGGAGGAGGAGGCCTCAGTGCACACGGGCCTGCAGCACACTGGCGTGCAGCACACGGGCCTGCAGCACACGGGCCTGCAGCACACGGGCACACAGCACACAGGCCTGCAGCACACGGGCCTGCAGCACACGGGCCTGCAGCAGAGGGACACACCGCAGGACGGCTGGCAGGGGCAGGAGGAGCAGCAGGACGGCTCGCAGCCAGACTTCTGGCAGCACGAGGCCGGGCAGGAGCTGGTGCAGACTGGCTGGCAGCAGGGGCTGGACTCACAGCACACGGGGGTGCAGAGGAGGGGCGTGCAGGAGGCGGGGGCACAGCAGCCGGCGTCGTAGCAGGGGGGCTCGCAGCAGCTCTCTGGGCAGTCGTCCACCTGCCAGGAGCTGGTGCCGGTGCTGGAGCAGACGGACATGGTGGAGGCGGCCATGGCGGGGTGGGGCTGGCGGTGGTTGAGTGTGGCAGTGTGTGAATGTTCAGGTGAGTGAGTGTGGGAGTCGCTGGGCTGAGGGCCTTTTATATCTGCCCTGGCGCTGTTGTCCCGCAGGCAGCTGAGCAGCCCTTCCTGTTTGCAGGGAATGGCCGTGGCCCTAATTAGTGCCGTGTTGTGCTGTTTTCGGTGCCCGTCAGCTTGTGAATGTCCTCCGCATCACTGCGATCTGTGGCCACGTCCGCCCCCTCCTCTGTCTGGTGATCACTGCAGTTCACGGGGTGCATTTCCCAAGGTCCGCGCCCCTGGGAGAGGCCTCCTGACCTCATACCCTTTCCCTGGTCAAAACTTGTGATGTCCTATGTCAACCTGTGGGTGCCTAGCTTCCTGGGGCCACCGGGAGGCCCTGTCACGGGCAGGCAAGTCCAGAGGTGACCGGAAGTCCATGAGCTCAGCAGGGGCGGAGGTAAACTAGCAAGGGGACCGTGGAGGGCGCACCCCTACACATGGCCGTGGTCCTGGTGGACAGCGTGTTCACCTCCCATCTGAGCTGTCGAAAGCCCGGGCCCTGCCTCCTGCTGTGTCCCTATCCAGCTCCTCAGCTGTGGGTCAGCCTGCCCTGAGCTCTGCAGAGCCTCCGAGCTCGGGAGTACCTGGCCTCTCTGTCTATCCTCAGGTTAGCTAGATGGTCTGGGGTCACTTCATCCAGACCTCGGAGCACGTTGAGGCCCCCTGCTTCTCACAGAACATTCAGCTGGCTCCCACGCGCCCCTGTTCTTTTCTTTAATGTCCAGATCACCTTGCTTTAACCAGACTCCTACCTTGGCTCCGTCCTGATGTGCAGCTTGTCCCCCTGGGAACCAGGTGCAGGTGCTGAGGACGCTGATGGAGCCGGCTATGCCTGAGCGTGACGTCAGAGGCAGGGGCTGGCTTCCCGGGGACTCTGGTGCCCGCAGCAGTGGTGCACAAGGCACCGGGCCCAAGGAGCTCCTCCCATGTGGTGTGGGTGGCTGTAGAGGCCTGCTAGGGGCTGCCATCCCAGCAAGACCCTGGACTCAACCCCCCGTCCCGGGCGTCCCTGGTCTGTACGGACAGATGGCCTTTCCCTGGCTCTCTCCACTCCTAGGTACTCAGGACAGAAACAAGCGGCCCTTGGTTCCAGAAATTCAGTCTTGCTTGGGGGTGGGGTGCCTGTCTGCATAGTTCTGATGATAATATAAGGCAGTACCTGCAGAGACCAAGGACTGACCACATGGCTGTAGGGGACAGAGGGGCTGTGCCCACGACAAGGTAGCTGGGTGCGGCAGGTCCTACGGGGCAGAACTCGGAACGCTGAAGAGGGTTGCCAAGCACATCCATTAAAGGGCTTCGAGAGCTGCTGATGAAACAGCAGGTGAGCGGTGGGCACTGGAGACCCGTGGTGGGCCTTCCTCGGGGCAGCGCGGGGTCGGCGGCACCCAGCCAAAGGCAGCAGGGAAGACACAGGGCAGGGAGACTCCGCCACCCTGTGGGGTGAAAGAAGATTCAAGGGACACGTGAGTGTTGGAGACTCACGGGGACGAGGTGCCCAGCGGGGGCGTTGGTGACAATTGCCAGTGGACACCAGATCCCCATGGGAAAGTCACTGAGAGGGCCAGAAGAAAGTAGCTGGGCAGCCAACCCATGGCTTCTAGAAATTTTCACGTACAAAGTCTGTTATGGTTCGGATCTGGAATGTCCCTCCAAAAGTCTCACGTGTTCGGATGTACTGGGTAACTGTGGGACCGTGTGCTGTTGGGAGGCCTGGTTGGAAGGGGTGGGTGCTTGGGACCGGACCTGAAGGGACTGTGTCAACTTGTTGGCACTGGAGGACAGCCACGGCAGAGCTTTCAGGTGTGTATTGCCAACTTTTATGGTCCAGGGACTGAGGGGGGTGGACCCATGCTGGGCGTGGCGAGCCCAGCTGGCAGCTTGAGCTAAGTAAAGGAAGATGGAGTATTGTTGCAGCTTTTCCCGGGAAGGCTTGGGCCTTCCCTTAGTGCCTAGACGCCCACTTGGCTTCCTGTCTGCCGTGTTGTGAAGAGCTGTTTTGCAGCTAGCACCATGCCATGGGCTCTCACCATGGCCGGGCAGCTGCCCACGCGTACACTTGTATGAGACCTTCTGAAACTGTGAACCAAAACAAACCTTTCCTCCCTCAAGTTGTGGATGCTGGGTATTCTGTCCCAGCAGCGAGTAAGTAAGCAAGTGCGGTGATTTGACTCTGGAGTGTCCCCGAAAAGCCTCAGGTTCCTACAGAGACTGTGTAGGGTTGGCAGGTGGGGCCTGGATGGAAGGGGCAGGTGCGTGGGGCTTGACCTGGCAGGGCCAAAGCTAGTCCACCCTCCTCCTAGTCTCTCCCTGTGCCACCGTGTTGTGAGGACCTCTCCTGCGGAGCTCTGGCTTTGACCCCGCCCCCACTCCAGCCCTGCCCTGCGCTTCCACCATTTTCCAGCCGCGCACCTGTGAATGGACTGCGACCTTCTGAAACTGTGGGCTACAGTGAATCTTTCCTCCCTAAGTTGTGGTTGTCAGATATTGAGTCACAACGACAAGACAGTAACTAAGACACTAAGACAAGCTATGACATTCAAATAAGACAGGCAACCACGCCAAGACATGAGACCAAAGACAAAACAGATCAGAGAGACAGAGCCAGAGGTGCCACCTTCCTGGGGTGACCAGGCTAGATCTAGACTGATGGGGATCGGTTTGCTTCAGATAATAGACGTGACAACTGAAAACTGTAGCCCCACACAGAAGTATGAAGGAAGAACCTCAAAAGCAAAAGAAAAAACAGTGTGATGATCACGGTGGTGACGGGACGGGTGGGCTGAGGGGCAGGAAGGGGGCGGGGAGAAGCTCTGGGCTGGACTCAATGGCACCACGGCCGAGAACGAGAAAATGCACAAGGGTGGTGACAGGGTGGCCGGGGCGGCATGGGCTGGGCACCCCCACTCCTGCCTGGCCAGTCACGACTCAAATAGAAGGAAAGAGAAAACACGGGAGGACGTGTGAAGGACAGCAGCAAAGGCTTTTCCAAAAGTAAAGCTGGGGCCACATATTTAAAAAGTGTGACAAATCTTCAGCCACCCAGGATGAATGAGGCCACCTGTGGGCACACACAGACAGGGCTGGCAGGGACCCAGAACGGGGCTCCGTGAGCGCTGTGAAGGAGAGAGGAGAAAGATCCCTGCGCAACGACACTTTATCTCCTCAGCTCCTCAGCAGGGACGGAGGAGCGAGGACGAGGGGGTGCCATCTTCGGGGGGGGGGCGGGTTGAGGAAGGAGTTGACGACCTGGAAGTCCCGGCCAGGGGAGCACAGTGCCAGGGCGGAGGGGAAACAGCACAGGAGACACAGACTCACACCCAGCAGGCTCCCTGTGTCACAGACCCAGGACCTGTAGGCAGGGCGTGTGAACAGTGGAGAGGCAGGAAGGGACGAGGGCCTCGGGAGGATAACAGAGGCACCTACAGGGGGACATCAGCCTTTATTCGTTTCATTTCATTGTGACATGACATATGTTATATCTTCAATGCCCTCGGATCTCTATAGAGAGATAAACGCAGGACAGCACTCAGAGCAAGAGGAGTGGGCAGCGTGGAATTTTCTGTGGTCTCGGAATTGCTTCAGAAGTGGCGAGGCAATAAGGTATGCAGCGTGACCAAATTACATGGTGAATCTTTAAGTCGCAAGATTTTATTACACTGAAAGACATATTGCCAGACCTTACAGAAATTATAACAAAAAGGATCTATCTGGGAGGCGCACAAGTCTGAGGACAGAGATGGTCCAAGATGGCGGCCTGTGTGTGACACCCACCCACCCCAGGTGTTAGCTCTGATGACAAAGTGTACTACCACACCCTTAGCCGTGCCCAGCACACTCAGGGTCCACAGCATGGCTGTGACCAGCGCTCCCGGCAAGTCGGCTGGATTGTTTGCAAACCAAATCAAGGAAAGGGAGGCTTCCGGACTCCATGAGGACAATGCCAGCAGGCATATAAAAGCCCAAGAGCTCAGAGCGCCCCCACACGCAGACACACCCTCCTTCCCGCTGACACTCACCCCGCCCCTGCTCCACGCTCCAGCATGGCAGACCCCTGCTACACCAGGACCTGTGTCTTTGCTGCGTCCACCATGTCTGTCTGCTCCAGTGACCTGGGCAGTGGTAGCTGGGTCTGCGCACCTGGTGCCTGTGCTGACTCCTGGCAGGTGGACAAAGGCCAAGAGAGCTGCTGCGAGCCCCCCTGCTACGACCCCGGCTGCTGCCGGTCCAGCTGCTGTGTCCCTGCCTCCTGCACGCCCCTCCTCTGCACCCCCGTGTGCTGTGAGTCCAGCCCCTGCTGCCAGCCAGTCTGCACCAGCTCCTGCCCGGCATCGTGCTGCCAGCAGTCCGGCTGCGAGCCGTCCTGCTGCTCCTCCTGTCCCTGCCAGCCATCCTGCGGTGTGTCCCTCTGCTGCAGGCCCGTGTGCTGCAGGCCCATGTGCTGCAGGCCCGTGTGCTGCAGACCTGTGTGCTGCAGGCCCGTGTGCTGTGTGCCCGTGTGCTCTGAGGCCTCCTCCTCCTGCTGCCAGCAGTCCAGCTGCCAGCCCTCCTGCTGCGTGCCCGTCTGCTGCAGGCCCTCCTCCTGCGTGTCCCTGCTCTGCCGCCCCGTGTGCAGGCCGGCCTGCTGCATGCCTGCCTCCTCCTGCTGTGGCCCCTCCTGCCAGCCCGGCTGCTGCCCGGAGGCCTCCTCTGTGTCCCTGCTCTGCCGCCCCGCCTGCTCCCGCCAGGCCTGCTGTGCCCCCTCCTGCCAGCCCGGCTGCTGCCCCGAGGCCTCCTCTGTGTCCCTGCTCTGCCGCCCCGCCTGCTCCCGCCAGGCCTGCTGTGGCCTGTCCTTGGGACTGAAGTCCACCTGCTGACCAGCTTAGTATCCTGACCATGCAGCCACCTTTGGTCCTCGGCATGATTACACGATATCTGGCACCTGGCAGGTGTCCTCTCAGCATCAGAATCGTCCCTCTCCTTGTTACTGGCCACACGGCTGTTGCCTGACGGGGTTAGAACACGCCACCTACTCCCCTCCCAGGAGTGCCGGCCCACACGTCCCTTGACGGGATGGTGGTGAGCCCCTGCCATCCCTTCTCAGGATGCCTGCTCGGGTATGACGAGACAAGTCTGTTGCTATAACCAATAAAGTGTACGGAAAATAGGGGCTGGTGTGTGTTTTCTGCCACGTCTACATTGTTTACTTCGCAAGCTTTCCATTTAAAATCTAGGGTGGTCTCTGAGGGCAGGTAACCGAACTGCAGAGAGGGAACAGGTGGCACAGCTGTGCTCTGTGATGAGGGCAGAGCTCAGTGGTTAGAGAGCCGGCACAGCAATACACGGCCTGAGTTCAATTCCCCGGCACCACGTAAGCCGGACGTGGGGGTGCACGCCTGTGACCCCAGCACTCAGGAGGCGGGGCCAGGAGGACTGCCGTCGTTTTGAGGCCAGCCTGGGCTACACCATGAGCTCCAGACCAGCCTGGACTGCAGAGCGAGACCCTGTCTCAAAAATAAAATAAAGCCAAACGAACAACAAAACCACCACAAAGAAAGAAAGAAAACAAAGAGACGAGGAACCTGAGGGACCCTGAAGAGACCCAGGAAGAACACAGGAAACAGAAAACATGGAGGGGGAAATGTACCCAAAGGAAAGCAAGGATCGGCACCCCAAAATACAATGACAAACGGCAGCAGGTGTCTTACGATAAGGACTCTCAACGCTAATAATTCTAACTCACCACTCAAAACATGCGGACTGGCAACTGCCCGTACAGAAAGGTAAACTTGAGTCATTTATAGGAAGATGGATGCACCTTGAGACCACGGAGCTTGGCAAAGCGAGCCAGACACACACTGCGTGGCTTTTCTAATACGACACAACCAAGCTATAAAAAACGAAACAGCAAAATAAAAGACAGATGGGAGACCGCTGGGGGCTGGCAAGGGCGGGGGCCGTGGGGAAGGGCGGGAAGGGAAGCGGCCACGGCGTGATGCGCAGGCACGCCGATTTCTCAAGCCGATTGCCACGATGTGTCACAGTTGCGTACTCTATAAATAGAGTAACTTAATAGTAAATTTAAAAAATAAATGTAATGAGGAGAAAGAGGAGAGACAGAGGGAAGGACAGTCGGGAGAGGGGAGGAACAGAGGGAGGAGACTGAGGCGGGCATTGGGCACTGCAGGTGGCCACGGGGCTCTGGGTCAGTCGGCGCAGACGCCATGCGGGGGAACGGCAGGGAAGGGCCGCGAGCCGGGATGTGAGGACACGGAGCAGGAGGCCCAAGAGTGCGAGAAAACAGCCAACGGGCACCAGACGGGGCTCCTCCATCTACAGGACGCTGTGGGCCCAAGACCCAAGGAAGCCGACCAGGCGTCGTGGTGACAGAGGGCAGCTGTGGGACAGAGGAGCCAGGGACGGAGACGGAGCCCACGGCGTCACAGGGGAAGGTGGCCCCAAGAAGTAAGGCAAGGGCGAAGGACGTGCGTCCTCATCGCCACGGACAGGCGTGGCCTGCCCGCGAGGCTGGGCAGGGCCCCTCCGCCTGTCCATGGAGTGAGACGTCAGCGACTGCCATGGCCCCGTATTCTGGGCCACGGGGAGACCCAGGGACTGTTGATCTCTGACCCTGTGAGGGGCAGAACCGAGGAGTGTCCCATCATCGCTCAGCAGGGACCAGGTGTGGTATCACCAGGCCTCCGTGGAGAGAGGAGCAGCCCCAGGCCCCCATTGCCGCCTCACAAGCCACCCAGGGGCAGCTTCCCCAGAGGACCGTCTTCGTGGCCAAGGCCTCTATGTCCTTGACTGGCTGGATTCTGAGCACAGTCAACTCCTCCCCCCTCCCATACTTGTCTCTCTGTTGGCCCACTGTGCAGCAAGTAGCCATTATGTCCCGTGACAGTCACGCACATACGGGGGCATCTTCCGCTGCACCTGCCACAGGAGAGGAGGCGTCCTCCTGCAGCCCCTGGCTACTCTGCACACACCCGAGTGGCTTAACACAGAAGCCCCAGCCTTCTGCTACCACGGGCCCTCTGAAACTCAGCTGTCTGCGAAAAATGAAAGCTTTTCTCTCTTTTCTCTCTTTTCAGGATCCCTGGGAAGCATCCCACAGTGTCGTCCCAGGGGAGACACCTTAAATCCAGAGTAAGAGAGCACAGGTGTGTCCAACACTGACACCACCACTGCCGGCCCATGTTCCGCGGGCATCCTGCCACCTGGAAGCCTAAGGAGCTGTTTTCACGCCACTCCTGCTTCCTGGAGAGAGTTACAATGAATTTGTGGACTGTTTAGAAACACATTATACTAAACACGGTACGCACCATTACTAAGAGGATACGAAAATATTGCCATCAGACATTTACATGTTCAAATGCATTGGACAGGAGAAAGCAAAAATCAAATATTCAACTCAACAAACTAAAGTAGTTTAAAATTTAACAGAGTGGAAGGAAGAAATGCTAATAAATTTAAAACAAAAATTATGAAATTAAAAAGACTGATCCTTTTAAAAATTTATTAGTTTTAAATTTATATACCACATCCTTCTCCCCTTCCCACCCTCTCACAGTCCCTCAGGTTCCCTTTCTCTCTCCCCAAAGTCCACATTCTTCCATTCTTCCATATCTTTTACTTTTTTTATGGTTTAGTTTTCTCAAATTAGGGAAGCCACATGACATTTAACTTTTTGGGTCTGATTCATTTCGCTGAGGCAAAGACCAATCCTTTAAAAGGATCATTAAAAGTTTTAAAGCTCTGGAAAACCTAATAAAATAAATGCACTAAAACAAAAGAGAAATGTGCTCATAATTCAGAGATTTTTAAGTTCAAGAAAATATGATGTGTATGTTAATCTGAAACTCAAAAATTAAATATGTTTCATCAAGTTATAACAAATACAAATTACTGGGTTGAGAGTGTAAGACAACGGTAGAGTGCTTGCCTAGCATTACGAGGCTCTGGCTTCGACACTCAGTATCTAAAAGAAAATTTATACACATATTTAAAAGACCACAGCATTCCCCCCCTCAGATGCTTAGGGCAGGGAACATCACTCCATCTTGCTATAGTTTGGATCTTGGGGGTCCCCAGGAGCCTCAGGGATTTGCAACTGTGTGTTGTTGGGAGGCAGAGCTTGGCTGGAAGGGGCCGATGTTTGGGGTTTGACCTGGAGAGACTGTGTCAAATTATTAATATTGTAGGTTAGCCAGGCAAAGCTTTGGGGTATTTATTACTGACTCCTGGACCAGAAATTAGGATGTCGCTGCTACCCTAAGTAGCAGCTTGAAGTTATTAAAGGAAAGAAGAAGAAACATTGCTACGAATTCTTCCTGGGAAAGCCCTGGTCTTTGTGCAGTGTTCAGACCCACCTGGTTTCTGTCTGCAGGGAGTCAGCAGCTTCCCAACTGCTGTCTGTCACGTGCCTCCACTGTTGCTGGTTGTCCAGTGAATGGACGGTGTGAAGCCTTCTGAAACTGTGAGCTAAATAGATCTTTCCTTCTTAATTGTGTATGTTGGGTATTTTGGCACAGCAACAGTAAGTAACTAACACACATCCTCTGCAGAACTTGCCTCTGGCACCCAATCAAAAGTCCGTGTCTGGCAGAAACCTGTCTCCAGGGAGAGAAGGATCCAGGTGGGACCAGTGTAAGGTAAGGGTGACAGGAAGTCACCTTGGACAGTGACCAGCAGGCAAGAGGCCAGGGAGACTGGGACTGTGGTCAAGCTGTGTCACACATGAGCAGCAGCAGAGGGCGGTCAGAATGGCCATCAACTCGGAAGAGGCCGCCCAGGCTGGGTGTGGCCAAGAGGTAACCACCAGCTGGCCTTCCGCAGTGCCTGACCCGTGGACTTTCGTGGCACCTCCTTCAGGGGACACAGAATTACTCAATTCTGGAACGTGGGGGAGTTCACGATTCTTTCCTAACTCCACTAACAGCCATAAAAAGGATGCTTAAAAGTTGCAAGACAGATAGAATAAAATAAAATAAGCTACCGAGGACAGCAGGATCTTTACTGAGTTTGTACCATGGAGAGACAGATGATAAGAAATTTGTAGATGTATAAAAGTAGGATACTGAGGCACAGAAGAGAACCAGTTGGCCCTTCAGAAAACTGTACCGTTCGGGAAAGCCAAGGCTTAACAAATACGGGATAACTCTCTGAACTCAAAGAACAAAATCCAAGCTAGTGAAGAGTATAACCTACCAACATCAAAAAAAATCAGGCTGTTGTGGAGAAGAAGCAACCAGAAATATTTTCTGGAAATCAACAAAATTATGGACAATACGTCAATGTATAGGCCAAATAACAGCCTAGAAATGGTGAAGATCACAGTGTGATCTGACAAATAAAACCAAGAAAATCTCCTAAAGAAGCAAGAAAAGATGAATATGAGGAACGTGGCAGAAGAATTACGATATGGAAACTAGTTTCCAAAGTTCTCGCATCTGGCCAGAGTCACAACAGGAAGCACAGGGAAAAGAAAATCACGCTTAAAACAGTGCACAGCCATTTCCCGCAATGAATCCTCACGGTGAGAAGCTCAATGAGCTCCAGTCTCAGGTGAAACTGACACACAAGCCCACAAACAAATCCGTGACAGTCATCAACCAGCATGAAGAAATAAAACCAAGCACCATCCAAGTCTGAAAAACAGGCACAACCAAAAAATGACAAGTTGTAGCCACTCTGGCCTCACGAGCAACACTGGACATCACACACACACACACACACACACACACACACACACACACACACACACAGTAGAGTGAGGTCTTCACCATTTTGAGTAAATGAGAATTGAGAACCCGACTTTTATACCCAGCCAAACTACCACCCAAATGCGCCGATGGCATCAGCATTTCCAGACATACAAAGATTTTTGATATAGAAAACCCACCACTGTGTAAGAAAAAGTCCTTGATCTCTCGCCGTGGCAAAAGGAAGATGGGGGTGGGGGGAATGGAGTGACTGAGCCGCGCGGCAGGTGACATGCAAAGAGAGAAAGGCTGGCCTCACCGGAGGACAGGTGCCTGGGCATTCTCTTTTGCTAGGCCCCGGTGATGTGAACCAGAGGGAACATTAACCCCTGCAGGCACTCCTCATCGCCAGCTGTATGTTAAGAGATGTGCAAGACATATTTTTAAATGCTTGAAGTGAAAACTGCTTTTTTTTTTTACTCATTCCAAACACAAGATGCGTGTGTTCAGAACGCCTCTCTTTCAAGAAGGGCTCACCTCTAGCACCTCAACTCAATACCAGGCCACGTCACGCAGTTCCAGCAGGCTGGAAGCGTCACAATAAGGACAGTGGAAACAGAGGCCTGCGTCACTCAGATAATTACTCCCCCAGATCTAATGAGGGACCACAGCAGGCAGCTATACAGGCCAACAGGAAGCGCAGCATGCGGTCACTCTTCCTGGAACAAACACAGGCCAAGTAAGAGTATAAAAGCCCGAGAAGCCAGGTCCCCACTCACACACCCTCTCCCACTCCCACAATCTAACACTCCCGCCCGCAACCCACCGTCAGCGTCACCCCGCCATGGCCGCCTCCACCATGTCCGTCTGCTCCAGCACCGGCACCAGCCCCTGGCAGGTGGACGATTGCCCAGAGAGCTGCTGCGAGCCACCCTGCTACGACGCCGGCTGCTGCCGGTCCAGCTGCTGTGCCCCCGCCTCCTGCACGCCCCTCCTCTGCACCCCCGTGTGCTGTGAGTCCAGCCCCTGCTGCCAGCCAGTCTGCACCAGCTCCTGCCCGGCATCGTGCTGCCAGCAGTCGGGCTGCAAGCCGTCCTGCTGCTCCTCCTGCCCCTGCCAGCCGTTCTGCGGTGTGTCCCTCTGCTGCAGGCCCGTGTGCTGCAGGCCCATGTGCTGCAGGCCCGTGTGCTGCAGGCCCATCTGCTCTGAGGCCTCCTCCTCCTGCTGCCAGCAGTCCAGCTGCCAGCCCTCCTGCTGCTCCTCTTCCCTCTGCCAGCCCTCCTGCTGTGTGCCCATCTGCTGCAGGCCCTCCTCCTGCATGTCCCTGCTCTGCCATCCCGTGTGCAGGCCGGCCTGCTGCGTGCCCGCCTCCTCCTGCTGTGCCCCCTCCTGCAAGCCCAGCTGCTGCCCCGAGGCCTCCTCTGTGTCCCTGCTCTGCCGCCCCGCCTGCTCCCGCCAGGCCTGCTGTGGCCTCTCCTTGGGACGTATGTCCACCTGCTGATGCCTGCTTCTCCTGGCCGTGCAGAAGTCTTTTCCCCTCGGCAGGACAGCACCGGCTCCCAGCCCTGCAGGAGGCCTTGGGGGTCAGACTGACCCTCCCAGGCTGATGGACGCACAGCTGCAATTGTAAGGGGGTTTATCATGTCCCTGCACCCCTCCCTATTCAGGGGTAATGATCCACTTGATCCTCCACTCGGTGGGCACAGACCCCCTACAGTCTCTTCTCAGGCTGCCCACTTGAGTCTGACGTGACAAAGCTCTATTGCTATGGTCAATAAAGCGCATGTCGCAATCTGAGCTGATGTTTATTTTCTGTGTGTGTAGAATTGTGTGCCCGAGGAATACGCCACGTAATATTCCTGAACTCTGTGGGTGGCAGGCCACTGAACTGCAGAGTACAAGGACCGTGGACACGGTCCGCGCGCCTCGGCTCTCTAAAGAGCAGGAAGTGCTACTGACAGGAGCCAGTAGGCAGGAGGCGGGACGGTGTGGGTCAGAGGAGTGCTCTGCTCTCCCGGAGACTGGGACGGGACCTGGCTGATGACCTGGGACCTTGGTGGACAGACTGCACAGAGGCCAGGAGTTTGGGAAGACGCGGGGCGACAGGGGAGGGACCGAGGTTCTGACGGGGAGAGCTGGAAAGTGAGCGCGCGACCCGGATGGCGACCTGACTGCAGCTCTGGAGGACAGAGCCCCGAGCGAGGGGAAGCACAAGTGGCAACGGAAGACGAGTTCCACGTGCTGAGGGACGTGGGAGCGCTGAGCCCAGAAAGCCAAGGAGAGTGCCGCGGTGAGGGAGGAGGATGGCCGGGACAGGACAGGCCAAGGAGGAAGCTAGACCAGGCTCTGGTGCGGAGCTGGGGTGCTCACAGAGTGTGGGCACGACCCCAGCCCCGAGGATGTGCTCGTTCCACACGGTGAGTGAGAGGGGCGGCCAGCAAGGGGCCTGGGCGTCTGGCCCAGTGCCCTGCAGGACGGGATACGCCGTGAACTCCGTGAGCATCCCAGCAGGGCCAGTGGAGGCCAGAAAAAGGGTTGATGAGCCCTCCTGCGAGGTACACATCTCAAGAGCATCAGAGTACCAACCAAGAAGAACAGACAGGTGTCACCTGACCCCGAAGCCAAGAAGGCTCAGCCTAGGCTACCCTCCCCCACCCAAAAGAAGGCCCAGGGAAATCTTCCCCCAGCCCGAGCCCGAGCCAGGCGCCTCCACGTCCTCATCAGCCTGGATTTGGAACACAGCTGACTCCTCCCTCCACCCTTGTCTCCCCCTGGCCCACTGAGTGCACTATGGTCACGTGAGGTCCAGTAACACTCACACAAACACAGGCGAACGCTCTGCTCTCTGCACAGATGTGAGGACGCATCTTATGGGGCTGCTGGCTTCCTGCATGCCTTCGCACAAGGCACCGTCACACAGAACCCAGCCTTTCCCATCCCAAGGCCTTCTGAAGCGCAGTCATCTAATCGGAATGAAAGGGGATCTGCGTTGCCTGGTATCACAGGGGAGTCCAACCATCCCCCCCACCCCCAGGGTTGGGTGCGTAGGGAACACTCGGCCCAGAGGGCAGAGGTCACCCAGGGTTCCCGCAGCAATACAACCACCATCGATAAATGTCATGTGGACTGCTACATGCCTGGAAATATAAAAAGCTGTTCCCACACAACCTCAGCTCAGAAACACAAAATGGCTACAATAGACTCTCCACAAATAAGATTTAGACAACAAGGTTTTCCTAGTAATTATTGACTACATCAAGTGCTTGGCACTGAAAACCAAGTTTAAGTATTCACCTCAATGAGCTACCAAGATGTAGTTGAAAATTCATTAAAATAGTAGGAAAAGACACCTGAATACATGAAAACTAACAATTATTATTAAAGGATAAGTAGAAAGCTATCATTTTTTTAAATCAAGAGAATTCTTTTTCTCTTCCCATTTTTATTTTATTTATACGTATAAAATCAATAGGGTTCCTAAAACAGAACAAATCTAACGAAACAGACACATTAAAATGGAAAGGCAGAGCCTCACCAGCTCAGATGATTTTGATTTCTAGCACAAGAAAGTAATATGTATACATGTATCCTGAATCAGGAAAACACACCGAATTCACCTGCTGCAATAAAGCCACCAAACTGACTGTGACGATCTAAGCAGAGGCGATGCCTTTGCACATTCTAATGTCTTCTTCCTCTTCTTTCTTCAATATAATATAATTTTCTTGCTAGAAGTCTTTCACATACTTGGTTGGGTTTACACGTAGGTACATGAGTTTTGGATGGGCTTTTCAGAATAGAATTGTTCTTCTGAGCTAATTCTTGGTGAGTTCATTGTTAGTGTACAGGAACGCTATTGATATTTTAGTGTTAAGTTTGTGTTGTACAACTTGAATAAGTTTCCTCTACCTAAGATCTTCCTGGTGGGCTTTAGTGGTCTTCTATGTAGATAAACATATCATCTGCCAATGAGGATAGTATGACGTCCTCCTTTCCAATCCATGTTTTCTTTAGCTGACACTACTGCCTGAATGTTCTGGCAAGTCACTGAAAGACTATGTTCAATAGGCGCAGTTCACATGCAGAATCTTGTCATGTATGTTCCTGATTTGAGGGTAATGATTTCGATTCCTCCCCATTTCCTATGTGTGTGGCTTCTATCAATTTGAGGTACGGCCCTTCTGTAGCAACTTTCCTCGGAGTTTTACATCAAGAATGATGTTGGATTAAGACAAAAGTCTTTCCTGCATCAAATGAGATCACGTGATTTTTTCCTTTGCTTTTGCTACCGTGGTATATGACACTTATAGGTTTATGTGGGTTAAACCAACCTTGCATGCAAGGAATGAAGCCCACTTGATCGAAGCGTGCGATCGTTCTGATTCCTTGTGGGATTCTATTTATCGGGATCTTACTGAGGAATTCTGCAGCTATATTCATTAAGGAGACTGGACAATGACGTCTTTTCCTCGCTGAGGCTCTGTCTGGTCCTGACACTAGGAAGATACAAGCCCACAGAAAAATAGCCGCCAGAATCGACCCCTCAACCACTTCAAATTAAACGTTTCTGCACCAAAAGGCCCTGTGAACATTCAGAGTATGTGTGTGGATTCACACACATACAGAGCCTCACACAGGCATGCTTGAGAGCTCAGGAAAAAGAAATATACGATAGCTGAGAGTACAGTGTGGAAAATACGACCACACATGTCAGCGACACGCTGTGGGAGGTCCCAAGGTCGGATTCAGAAACAAGCCCGGCACGGGAACAGGTTCACCAGGGGTGGGAGGGTGAGACTCAAAGGATGTCTGCCTGTGGGTGACATGGTGCCTTCCGTCACCCTCTGCGCACACCGCCCTGGCCACGCCTGCACACATGCGCTGGGCACCAGCTCACCTCACCACTCCCTGCTCATCGGATGCGCACAGAGGGCATCCACTGCATCGTCCTCAGATCCAGCCTCCAGCCCCATGTGCAGAAGCCCAGGTCTGGCAGAAACCTGTCTCCAGAGAGGCATCTGGGCAACGTCATCATCAGAGTCCTTTGCGGAGGCAGAGACAGTGACCGTGCAGGAGGACACTTGTACAGGGTCAAGGAGGGGGGAGGCCAGGGTGTGGGGCACTGGGCGAGCCCTGTGGCCAAGGAGATACAGCAGGCAAGGGAGGGAAACGGCCGTTCGCCGACACGGCAGCGGGACAGGGAGGTTGTTATCTGCACGCCAGTGCTTGTCCTCGAAGGAGGGGTGACTGCCCTGTCACTCTGCTGCCCCAGGACCCCACTGCACTGCACAGAGTGTGCGTCCTAACGGAGGAAGGTGGGGAGGGCGTATGAAGTCAAGCTGGGCATGGTTGCGGGAGGACACAGTCAGCCTGTGGGTTCCCAGGGTTATGGACTCTCTGACTTTTCTTAGCATTTTGTGTCTGGCAGAACGGGCAGCAGGGTGGCATCTCACCCCACGGTGACTAGGAATACAGGCCACCCTGGGTTGGGCAGGATATAGGAACAGAACGCCACCTGGCATTTGGAGCCACTCACCTGGGTTTCACTAGCGAAAGGGGCATAGTGCGCCCCTCATTTCCAGTGGGTAAGGAAAAGCCTCTCATGACTGCACCAGCAGCCACAGAAAGGATATGTGCAGAATTCTAAGAAAAATGACATCCAAATAGTATAAAAACAGCTAAGAAAGGTGGGCTGGCGAGGCCGGTTTAAGCGATGGATGTATGAATTGCAGGAGGACCCAGGGCTCAAAAACAAAACAGTCCTTCAGGAAAGGGGCCAATGGCCCCCATCTACACTCCAATCAACCCCCCGGCGGAGCAAATGAGAGAGAAGTCTGCAGACTCAGGGACATCACCAGGGTTAGAGGGGACGGTGTTCTATCCAACCAAGAGGCAAAATCAAGTTGTTTTTAAGAGGGCGAAGCCAATAAGCCATCAGACATATTTGTGAAATTCAGAAAATGCCAAACATAAGTCAACACAATGGCCAAAACCCAGACTCAGCATCATTAAACACTGACCGGGGTTCCGAAATTAAACAACAAAACTCTCCTGCAGAAGAGAACATGTCCTAGGCACGAGGAAAGCCAGGGGAAATGTCAGGACATTAGAGCACAGCCACAGTCTGACGTCTAGTCAGAGTCACCACAGGAAGGGAAGGGAAGGGAATGATGTTTAAAACAGTGCACAGCACGCTCAGAGTCCTGTTCACATGGAAAGATAAGCTTGGTTCCAGTCTCAGACTGAAGTAACACACAAGCCTCAAAACAAAAACATCTCATTTCTCAACAAGGAAGGGGAAACAACATCACCTGTCTGAGATACTGAAAGACACACATCGATGGAAAGTGACAAGTTAGAAACTCTAAACTCTCCACAGACGCTCAACCACAGAAAATAGAAGAGAGCTCTGTCTTTATATTTTAAAAGAAGACACAATCACAATCAGATTTGCACACTCAGACAAACTTTCCCACAGGAGCGAAGGCGGCGTCCATGACATGTCCACACACAAACACCTTGAAATGGAAACCCCACGGCCGTCTGCGACAAAGTCTTTGATCTTCAGCTTGAGAATACAAAGACAGAAAAGGACAGTCCAGAGTGCGTCTGGCAATGAACAGGGAAGTACTGACTGCCAAGTGAGAACCAAGGGGAGAAACGGGGCTCCCCAGGGCCCGGCCTGCAGCGCCTTGCACGAGGACTAAGGCCCTGCACCAGGGACGCCGAGTCCTGACATCCAGCCCTCTGGGTCTGGCATGTTTAGTAAGCTTAGCAACGTTTCCCTTATTCTTCTATTTTAAGCAATAAAACACGGCAAATTTTTATTTATCCAGGGAAGGATATTCTATCAAGAATCGCTCTCCTTGGAGGAGGGACCGCCGCCACCTCAGTGTCACAGCCTTCTGCTTCTGCCGAGGCCCAGAGCCAACACAGCCAAATAGGAGCCGACAGGGAAAAGAGTCCTCCAGCACACGCCTGACGGACACCAGCCGGAATGAGCGACCTCAGAGAGTCAGCTGTGCGTGTCAACAGGAAGTGCGGCGTGTGGGGTTCCTTGACTGGAAAACACAGGCCAGGGAGGGGTATAAAGGCTGGGCTGCCTGGGCACCTCCCACACTCCCACACTCCCACATTCACACGATCCGACCTCCTCCAGCCCCACCCCGCCATGGCCGCCTCCACCATGTCCGTCTGCTCCAGCACCGGCACCAGCTCCTGGCAGGTGGACGACTGCCCAGAGAGCTGCTGCGAGCCCCCCTGCTACGACGCCGGCTGCTGCCGGTCCAGCTGCTGTGCCCCCGCCTCCTGCACGCCCCTCCTCTGCACCCCCGTGTGCTGTGAGTCCAGCCCCTGCTGCCAGCCAGTCTGCACCAGCTCCTGCCCGGCACCGTGCTGCCAGCAGTCTGGCTGCGAGCCGTCCTGCTGCTCCTCCTGCCCCTCCCAGCCGTCCTGCTGCGTGTCCATCTGCTGCAGACCCGTGTGCTGCAGGCCCGTGTGCTGCAGGCCCGTGTGCTGTGTGCCTGTGTGCTGCAGGCCCGTGTGCTGCAGGCCCGTGTGCTGCAGGCCCATCTGCTCTGAGGCCTCCTCCTGCTGCCAGCAGTCCAGCTGCCAGCCCTCCTGCTGCTCCTCTTCCCTCTGCCAGCCCTCCTGCTGCGTGCCCGTCTGCTGCAGGCCCTCCTCCTGCGTGTCCCTGCTCTGCCATCCCGTGTGCAGGCCGGCCTGCTGCGTGCCCGCCTCCTCCTGCTGTGCCCCCTCCTGCAAGCCCGGCTGCTGCCCTGAGGCCTCCTCTGTGTCCCTGCTCTGCCGCCCCACCTGCTCCCGCCAGGCCTGCTGTGGCTTCTCCTTGGGACGTGTGTCCACCTGCTGATGCCTGCTTCTCCTGGCCGTACAGCAGTCTTTTCCCCTCGGTAGGACAGCACTGGCTCCCAGCCCTGCAGGAGGCCTTGGGGGTCAGACTGACCCTCCCAGGCTGACGGACGCACAGCTGCAATTGTAAGGGGGTTTATCACGTCCCTGCACCCCTCCCTTTTCAGGGGTGATGATCCACTTGATCCTCCACTCGGTGGGCACAGACCCCCTACAGTCTCTTCTCAGGCTGCCCACTTGAGTCTGACGTGACAAAGGTCTATTGCTATGGTCAATAAAGCGCATGTCGCAATTTGAGCTGATGTTTATTTCTGTGTGTGTAGAATTGTGTGCCCCAGGAATATGCCACGTAATATTCCTGAACTCCATGGGTGGCAGGCCACTCAACTGCAGAGTACAAGGACCGCGGACACGATCCGCGCAGCTCTGCTCTCTAAAGAGCAGGAAGTGCTACTGACTGGATCCAGTAGGCAGGAGGCGGGACGGTGTGGGTCAGAGGAGTGCTCCGCTCTCCTGGAGACTGGGACGGGACCTGGCTGATAACCTGGGACCTTGGTGGACAGACTGCACAGAGGCCAGGAGTTTGGGAAGACGTGGGGCGACAGGGGAGGGACTGAGGTTCTGACGAGGAGAGCTGGAAAGTGAGCACGTGACCCAGATGGCGACCTGACTGCAGCTCTGGAGGACAGAGCCCCGAGCTAGGGGAAGCACAAGTGGCAATGGAACATGAGTTCCACGCGCTGAGAGACGTGGGAGCGCTGAGCCCCGGGAGCCAAGGAGAGTGCCGCGGTGAGGGAGGAGGATGGCCGGGACAGGACAGCCCACGGAGGAAGCTAGTCCAGGCTCTGGTGCGGAGCTGGGGTGCTCACAGAGCGTGGGCACGACCCCAGCCCTGAGGATGTGCTTGTTCCTCACGGTGAGTGAGTGGGGCGGCCAGCAAGGGGCCTGGGCCTCTGGCCCAGTGCCCTGCAGGACGGGATACGCTGTGAACTCCGTGGGCATCCCAGCAGGGCCAGTGCAGGACTCTGTTCCTGCGAGGTGAAAACCTTACAACTGTCTCATCACCGCACAGTATGTACCAGACGTGTGTCATCTGAATACAGTACCTCACCCCCTCAGCAATCTGCCTGGGTGAGCACCTGTCACTGGACTCGGTGACAGGCCCTTCATGTCCCCATTCAGCTGGATTGAACACAGGTGACTTCCGTCCCTCAACACCTGTCTTTCCACCAGCCCACCGTGCAAGCCGCAGTCCTACCAGGTCCCAAAGAGACACACAGCACACGTCTCAGGCTGCCCCCACTCTGACCTGAGGATGCTGGCCCCCTGTGCACCAGGGCAGCTTCGAGCAGAACCCAGCCACTTTGGCCCCGAGGCTTACAAATCCCAGGCATCTATAAGGAATGAAAGGCTACCTACTTTTTTTGGCCTTACTGGGAAGCGTGCCTGTCCTAATGCGGCGTGCACAGCACTGGGGCGGCTCAGAGGCAGAGGTCACAACGTCATCCTGCTGCAGCAACACTGTCATCTTAAACATGGTCACACGGACACGCAACCACCTGGAAATCTAAACAGCTGTTTCCACACAACTTCTGCTCACAGAGATAAAACGGATTCTATCGGCTATCTACAAACAAGATTTTATACAAAAAATGAAAAGAATGAAAAGGTAATTGTTTTTGACATCATCAAATGCACGGGATATATAACCGAGCTTACACATGCAACCACATGCCACCAAGATTGGTTTGAATTTCAATTTTAAATAGAATAGGGTGAAAACTTGAATATATGTAAAATAAAAATTAATAAAAGAGATAATAAAAGCTAATCCTTTAATAAAGATCAAAATAGAATTCTTAAAGCCCTGGAAACATCTAATGTAGGAGACTAAAATGGAAGGGAACAGGCTCACAGATTCAGATATTTTTGTTTTCTAGTACAAAAACGGAGCATGCCTGTGTTTATCCTAAATTTTGAAAAGTAAATTGTGTTGTTCTAAAAAAATATGTATGTCGATTAGCAGAGTTAGAAAGTAGCTCAGTGGTAGAAGACTTGCCCGGTTGGTACTCAGCCCCAATCAGCACACACACACACACACACACACACACACACACACACGCTATACACTCACCAATAAGATGGAAACTTAAATTCAGTGGTATGACAGGAAATATTCCAAGGGTACTTAAAGTAATCTGGTTCAACCATTACACAGCAGATCCAGATGGCTGTGATGGTGTGCACCATGAGTGCTAAACCCAAAGGCATTTCCTATAACATTTAAATTACTTGAGGTTTAGAATAAGTCACAGGTTTTCAGGATTTATTCAGAATGACTGGCAAAAACCCAGTGTCAAAACCAGCAGAGATATCGCATATATACGTATCAATAAAAAGGGGGGAAGTCGGAGAGAGGAAAGGATGAAGCGGGAGAGACAGAGTGAGGGAGAGGGCTACAGACTGCCCTTGGTTTTAATATCCTAAATAAAATCATGGCAATCGTCAAAAGTGAGAAATCAAAGGACCTTAGGGCCTGACCCAGCGGCCCTCCGTTCTGGGAATAGATGAGGGGAAGTGAGGTCAGTGTCTGAGGGGGTCGCCACGCTCCCGTGGTCTCTGAACCCCAGGGCACAGCAGCTGAGGTGGGCGTCAGCCAAAGTGTCCGTCAACGGGTGACAGGACAAAGAAAATACGGTTGTGTTCACACACTGAACTACGGTTCTGCCCTCAAAAAAAGGGGAGATTCTGACACTTGTGACACAAGTGAATCCTGACAACATTTCACTGAGCAAACAAAGCCGCAGAAAGCACCGTGGAGTGTCACGTCTATGTGGAACCGAAGGTGTCAAACTGGAAAGCAGAGGGTGGAGTGGAGGCGCTGGCAGGCCAAGAGGATGGGAGAGGACAGGAGAGGGGACAGGATCCGGCCGTGACCACCCGTGTGCTCCTGAGATCTGCTGGGCAGTGACCTCAGGGGACACCGTGACACCACATTCTTGCAACTGGCAAAGAGAGGAGACCTTAGACGTCACATCACGCGTGCGAAGACAGCACGCTAGGGTGAGGGTGCGAGTCAGCTCGCTGGAGGTCATCACTATGCCACCTCGTGCCCGTATCACATGGTCACTATGCCACCTCGTGCCCGTATCACATGGTCACTATGCCACCTCGTGCCCGTATCACATGGTCACTATGCCACCTCGTGCCCGTATCACATGGTCACTATGCCACCTCGTGCCCGTATCACATGGTCACTATGCCACCTCGTGCCCGTATCACATGGTCACTATGCCACCTCGTGCCCGTATCACATGGTCATGTCGTGCAACTCACGCTTACCTAATTTTAATAACAATGATACCTCAAAGAAGCTGCAGAAAAAAGAACGCTAAAACTTCATCAAGTTGAGTGTGTCTCAGTGAAAACTGGGAAAGACAGAACCAATTAGGTCAATACAATGCGATTAGCAATGCTGTTTAACCCCTCAGCACTTTACACCACAAGTTCGACTCTTCACTCTGGAGCTACAGGAGACCTCCCGGCCCCAAGATGCAGAACGCAGACAGCAGGACTGCCCAGCGACTCCCACGGCTGGGATCCAACGCCTGGGCCTTACGTCACTGGGGGGAGAGGCTTACTTTAGCCCACAGCTTCAGAAGGTCTCCGTCCACTCGTGAGCAGCTGACCATGGCGGGAAGGGTGTGACCAAGCACAGCTGCTCCGGTATCCCAAGAGGAAGGGTCAGCATCTGAGGCAGGAGCTCCAGCTCCCAGGCTGCAGTCCCGGTGACTGAGCACATGCTCAGAAATCTGCGTCGCCAGACCAGGTCCCCCCCCACCCCCAAGAGCACATGAAATCCACACATGGTCTATAGCATCCAAATCAGGAGGTTTCTTCGGGGGGACACTCAAGCCACACTCAAGCCACAGCAACGACCTCAGCTGCCATCAGCTCAGTGGCCCATCGTGGAAAGCATTTCCCTTGGCTTCAGAAGCAAGCCCAGCGTGGAAATGGGCTGCGGCCAGGGACACAGGGTGAAACGTAAAGGAAGTCTGCCTCTGACCCGTGCAGCCTCTGCCACCTTTCCTCGACCCTCTGCCCCTGCCCAAGGAGCCCAGCTACCCCCGCCACTCTCCCCTCACTCAGATGTCCAGAGAGAGAACTGTTTCATTCTCTAAAGAACCTGCCCAGAGCCCACAGCCGGAGTCCCAAGACTGGCAAAAGCTGCGGAGGGGCCCATGGAAGTGGCCAGTGAGCTGAGTCCCTCAAAGGACCGTGGATAAAGCAAGATGACAAAAGGACACTGTGCAGACAGGGCAGGCCTGAGGCCAAGGAGAGGGGTGCTGTGGACAAGGTTATGAGAAGCAGGAGGCAGGGAGGCGACGAAGCTGGGCCCTGGCACAACGGGGGAAAGGAAATTATTGTCTGCACCAAGGGCTTATCCTACAAGGCAGAGGAGGCTGCCCAGTCTCCCCCCTGTCCCGGCCTCTCTAGGCAGCACGAGGCTTTGTCAACCCCACCCTAAGGGAAGCAGGTGGGGGCTGCTGGGTTGGAGGGGAGCTGGGCATGGCTGTGGGAGGAGGCCACCAGCACTTGTGGGTTCCTAGGTTTTTTTGGTTTTCTTCAGCATTTTGCGTCTGGACGAAGGGTCTGTTGGATAACCTCTCAGTCAGGCTGACTTTGAAAAGAGCCCACCCTGGGCTGGGCATCGTGGGGAGTAGACTGTCACCTGACACTCCATAGCCCTAGAGGCAGTTCCAGCAGGTAAGGAAAGTTCTCTCATCACCATACTACCAGCCACGGAAAGGAAACCCCAAGAGCACGAAGACACGCCACAGAGGCTCACAGGGTGGCGGGTGTAAGAGACTGACGGCCACAGGCCCCAAGGCACAGATGAAAACAGCCCTTCAGAAACCTCGCCAGCAGCCATTATCTGACGAACAATCAAACCTATCAATGGCTTAACAAATGGAAAGGAGCCCTAGAAACTCACACCACGTCCTCAGAGTTAGTGGAGAGCGTGTTCCGTTCGATTCCGAAACAAAATCAAGATGCTATAAAAAGGAAGAAAAGAATTAGCCAGAATTATCTTTTGTAACAACAAAAACACACACAAAAAAGTCAGCGTAAGGGCCGACCTGCAGACTGGAAGGAGGTCGGTAAATTGAATCAACCAGTTCTAGAAGCATGAGGAAAACAGAAGATTCCCAGGGTGTTACAGCGGGACCAAAGCTGTGGTGTCCAGTCCGTCACCGCAGGAAGGACAAGGCCACAGGAAGCCATTCAGCACGGTGCAAAACGTTCCCTGGGATGACGCCGAAAGGTAACGGGAGTTCCCACCCCAGACAGTGAGCAACACGGAAGCCGACAAACAAACAAACGACGTCCACAGCAAGGAAGAAGAAATTCACACGCCCGGAACAGCAGAAAAACAGGCACAAGCTTGAAAAAAAAAAGACAAATAGGACACAATCCTCACTGGTGAAATAAACAGCAAAAAATGGAGCTATGCCTTCAATATTCTGAGGAAACAACTATCAGAAACCAGACTTCCATGCTCGGCCAAACTCTCCCATGCACACAACAGCGGCATTGATAATGTACCAGAAACACCAAGAACCCTGAAACGGACACCCCAGCACCACGTGCGACGGAGTCCCCGACCTCCGCCATGGCAGAGTGAAAATGAAAAAATAAAATCCAGAGTGTGTCTTGAAACATAAAAGGGAAGCACTGGCTGTGCTGAGGAAGAACAGGAGAAGCCAGGCTGCGCCACCCGGGGCCCGGTGTGGGCGCCTGTCGCGGGGTCAGGTAGCACGCACCAGGAGCGCTGAGCCGGCTAGCCAGCCCTAGGGGTCTGTTACATTTTCTAAGGTGCAGCAACTTTTTCTTCTTATATCTTAAATGCATAAAACCATGCAAATTTTCAATCCATCTGAAGGAAAAATTAGTTCAGAATTCCTCCCTTTGAAGAAGGGATCATCTCTACCGCCTCACCCCACCGCAGCCTGCCTCGCACACGACCCCAAAGCCTCCGCAGCCCCAAAGGAGAGCAGACAGGGAGACGGAGTCCCCCCACGCACCCAATCACAACACCGGCCATGCCCCGGGACCTCAGAGAGTCCGCTGTGCGTGTCAACAGGAAGTGCGGCGTGTGGGGTTCCTTGACTGGAAAACAGGCCAGGGAGGGGTATAAAAGCTGGGCTGCCTGGGCACCTCCCACACTCCCACACTCCCACACTCACACGCTCCGACCTCCTCCAGCCCCACCCCGCCATGGCCGCCTCCACCATGTCCGTCTGCTCCAGCACCGGCACCAGCTCCTGGCAGGTGGACGACTGCCCAGAGAGCTGCTGCGAGCCCCCCTGCTACGACGCCGGCTGCTGCCGGTCCGGCTGCTGTGCCCCCGCCTCCTGCACGCCCCTCCTCTGCACCCCCGTGTGCTGTGAGTCCAGCCCCTGCTGCCAGCCAGTCTGCACCAGCTCCTGCCCGGCCTCGTGCTGCCAGCAGTCAGGATGCGAGCCGTCTTGCTGCTCCTCCTGCCCCTGCCAGCCGTCCTGCTGCGTGTCCCTCTGCTGCAGGCCCGTGTGCTGCAGGCCCGTGTGCTGTGTGCCCGTGTGCTGCAGGCCCGTGTGCTGCAGGCCCATCTGCTCTGAGGCCTCCTCCTCCTGCTGCCAGCAGTCCAGCTGCCAGCCCTCCTGCTGCTCCTCTTCCCCCTGCCAGCCCTCCTGCTGCATGCCCATCTGCTGCAGGCCCTCCTCCTGCGTGTCCCTGCTCTGCCGCCCCGTGTGCAGGCCGGCCTGCTGCGTGCCCGCCTCCTCCTGCTGTGCCCCCTCCTGCCAGCTCGGCTGCTGCCACGGGGCCTCCTCTGTGTCCCTGCTCTGCCGCCCCGCCTGCTCCCGCCCAGCCTGCTGCGGCGTCTCTTCGGAGCAATAGTCGCCTGCGGACCGGCTCTGCCTGCTGGTCGAGTACCTGGCTTTTCCCTCACAAGGACGCCACTCTCGTGAGCCCTGCAGGCAGCCGGTGGGCAACAGAAATGTCCCTCCCCATGTGGCGGGCCACACAGCTGCTGCTACAAGGGAGTCTGAACATGCCACCTGCCCGTCTTCCTTTCCAGGGAGAGGTGACCCACACGCCCAGCCCCAGGGTGGGCAGCGAGGCCCTGGGCCCCTGCTCAGGATGTCTGCTTGGGTCTGATGTAACAAATCTCAGTTGCTATGATCAATAAAACGTGTGTCAGGAAATATGGGCCATTGAAGTTTTTTCTGTGCTTTTTGAATTGCGTGTTTCTCAAATTTCCCTCTTAAGATTCTTCAGATGCAAAATCCAGGTTGTACTCGATGCTCCTGGAGACGGAGACAGGGGCCTGCCGATGACCGTGGGCTCTGTGGACAGTCTGCACGGAGACCCTGCGTCGGGGACGGCAGGGGGCAGGGGAAGGACCGAGGTGACAGACGTAAGGATGTGGAACTGGCGGGTGACCGTGGCTTGAGCTCAGGAGGGGAGATCTGCTAGACCCGGAAAAAAAAACACATGATTTTCCAGCTGGTTAGAAGCCCCGTGAGCTAAGGAGACTGGGAGCAAGAAGCCCCAAGGGAGGGGACAAGAGCATTGCGGTGACGGAGGACGAGCCCCCAAAGCGCGTGGGTTGAAGCACCAGCACCGTGTGCACACAACACACAAATACAGATGTGTGCACATATGTACATACATACCGCCTACACTAACTAGATAGAAATACAAGAGGCTAGTGAGAGGGTATTTAAAAACCTAACTCTTTAAAAGACACAGACTCAGATGGTTTCAAAGGTTCTTGCCATGAATCTTAAAGATATTTCCTGTGTTGCTTTAAACATTTTAGAGCTAACGCCACAGTTGTCCTGGATTTATCTCCAAAGACAAAACTCCAGTGTAAGCCAGCAGAGAGAGACAGAGGGAGAGAGAGAAAGAGAGACAGACTGTAGGTTGCACCCTTTGAAAAAATGCAACGTGACGGATCCGTCTGGGTGTATGAAAACATCAGCGCATAGGAGATGTCGAGATGGTGTCCAGCGACGTGTCCGTGGGGGGGTGGCTGCACAAAGTCACGGCGAGTGGGTGCACTGCAGAACAGCATTCAGTCTTCAGAAAGCGGGAAATCCTGACACTTGTGAACAGCAAACAAAACTAGAAGATGTTTCACTGAGTCAAATAAGCAGACATGCTGCTGTGCCATCTCTGCGGACTCCAGAAATACCTCACCCGTAGAAACAGAGTGCAGCAGAACGGCCTGGCCTGGGGCATGGGGGAGAGCGGGGATCTGAGGACAGTGCACTGGCCTCCAGGTATGCAAGGCTGGCGTGTGCCGGAGATCCGAGGCGCCACGGGCGACCCCATGCGCGGTGTCCTGGACACTGGCTGAAGGTGACCGCTCTGGCTGACGTTAAGCAGCTTACCCGCTGGAGAGGCCACAGCCGACGGGGCGGGAGCGAGAGCTAGCTCGATAGTGGTGATCACTATCCAACCTTACACACAGATCGGATCACCGTGCCATGTACCCAACCCTCACGTGATAGGAAACTTTCACGGTGGCTCAGTGAGAGGAGAACAGTAAAGCATGCTCCTGTCACACAAGCCTTGGAGTGCTCGTTGGAAGTGTGCAACTAGCCCAATGCAGCGCAGCAGAAACACAGTGGACCCCAGAGCCCCAACGTGGATCCACACACACACGCACACACGCACACAACACGCACTCACACACTCCTCACTCGAGAGTCCAGGAAAAAGCCTCTTGGTCATCTGGAAGCAGAGTTGAAACAGCAGACCCCTGGCGGCCATCACCCTGTCCATTGGGACCTGCTCAGCAACCCAGTGCAGGAGGCACCCTTGTCTTCAGTATCAAGCCTAGCGTGGGACTGGGACCGGGACCGGGACCAGGCCCAGGCCAGAGATGCAAAGGTGAAACACAAAGGAAATCTAGGTGCGTGCCCCCCTGCAGGTGGCACAGTGGCTGCTCTCACCGCCCCGGCCGTCATCGTCACGCCTTGGCCCTCCAAACGTGCCTGGTGAGCACCAGCTAATGCATCATGCTTTCACCAAGTGCTCAGGGAGGAAAATCCTGCCTGCCAGCTCCCACGCAGCAGAAATCTGTCTTGTAAGAGGGCCCCCAGGCATGGCCAGTGAGTCGTCTTCCCAAAAGGCCTCCGATAAAGTGAGAGGTGGGGGGACACCTGGTACACTGCGCAGTAGGCTGGAGGCCGAGCGGGCAGGAGCTGTGCGCAGGAGCCGTCAACAGTGAGAAGTAGGGACAAGGCAGGGACAGGCACCCTGCACCTCAGCACAGCCATGAGGGCGCCAACCACCACGGCGCCGCAGGACTTATCCCAGAAGCCACAGGGGGCAGTACCTCCCCTTCCCCAGCAGCACACCCACACAGTGCAAGGGTTTGCCAGGAGCCTCCTAAGGGAAGCAGGTGAGGGCTTCTGGGGGAAGCAGACCCGGGCATGGCCACGGGAGGAAGCAGACACGGGAGGAAGCAGACCCGGGAGGAAGCAGACCCGGGAGGAAGCAGACACGGGAAGAAGCAGACAGCTCCCACAGGTTTTCAGATTTTATCACTTGCGACATTTCCTCGTGTTTCTGCATCGACAAGAAGAGCTTCCTGGGGTCTCACACAGAACAGAGGCCGCACTGGGCTGAGCACGCCCAAGCTCTACACCCTAGCTGCCTTCTACAGCCCTGAGCCATCGGCCTATCTGCATCTCCTTAGGGAGGTCGTGGAATTCCTCCGCCCAAGACAGGGACACTAAGACCCACAAATAGAGTGCTTAAAGAAGTATGACAAAGATGAACTCGAAATAGTATAGAAACAGCCCACAGAGGACAGCACGACCCCTAGTGTGTTTGCAGAATGAGATGGCAGATGAAAGGGATGGGTGGGTAAACTGGACCGGGACGTCCACGCACAAGCAGAAAATAGCATAGTTTTGAAATCAGAAAGTCAGTGAGCAGCCTTTACCTGAAGTCCCGTGAAACCAACGGCTTATCAAGTAGGAGTGTCCATCTATATCACAAGACAAAATCAAACTGCTATAAAAAAGCAATCAGCAATAATTTTTGGAAATCAAAATCTTTACCAAACAAGTAAGTCAGTGTAAGGCCTGGAATTAGTAATAGACGGCAAATGGCTGTAGACTGGAATGTGAAATGGAAGAAACTTGAGACCGTCATGCTCAGCGAAGCGGGTCAGAAGCAGAAGGCGAAACATCGGATGGTCTCTGATACGAGAGCCCCAGATCACAGCTCTTATGGCACTTAAAACGAAAAACAAAGTAAAACTGGGGGGTGGGGTGGGGGAGGAGGGAGGGAGGGCGAGAAGGGGGAGGGACAGAAGGAGAGTGGGAAGCCCTTGTCACCCTGACAAGACACGTAGGTGCACAGAATGCCCAACTCCATTGTAAACCTTAAATTTTGCATGTGTACATATCAATACAATGGGGGGGGGGGCTGGAATGTGATGTGAAAAACATCGACAAGACTTTTTAGGGAAGAGAGTGAGAAAAATGGGAGAAGAGTTAAGACGCAGGGAAGCTCGTCCAAGCTCTCCGCCACCCAGGGAGGGCCCGGAAAGAGGGAATTCTTTTTTAAACAGTGCAACACGTTTCATGAAGTGAGGGTTCACATTGAAATGTCCCGTGGGTTCCAACCCCAGAGGGTAAAATAACAAACAGGCTACAAGCGAACACGATATTCTTGAACAAGGATGAAAAACGAAACCAAACATCCCAAAGGCTGAAAAACAGACACAGTAGAGAAATGACAGGTGGCAAACACTGAACACGCCCTCACCTGAGGACACAAGACAACACACACACACACAAACACACGCGAGCTATATTTCCCCTACTTTGAGAAAACGACTATTGTAATAAAACAAAACAAACAAAAAACCCACCACCCTTCTATACCCAGCCAAACTATCTCATGAGTGTGATGGTGCCGCGAACATTTTCGAATGTCCAGCACAGACCCACAGAGTGTATAACCCACGGCTCTGTGTGAAACACAAACTGTGTCTGGAGGAGCTAACAAGAGAAGACGCGGCTCCCCCAGAGGCTCTCTGAGCACCCTCCATCAGGCCTGGCAGAGGAGGGCTGGACAGACCCCTGTCCCAACACCAGTCCTTAGCACCAGCTGTATTTTGTGAGATGAACAAGTTTTTCCTTTTACTTATAATTTTAAACACTTAAAGCAATACATAATCCATCAAAGCACAAAATTGGTAACCTCAGACCCCTCCGTCTGGAGAAGGGCCAGCCTCTGACCCCTCAGCCCAGCAGCAGACCCCCTCACACGCCTCCCGGGATACCTGCGGAGTCAAGAGAAGAGCGGACAGGGATGGAGTCCTGTGGCAAACAATCTTAACACCAGCGATAACGAGGAACCTCTGCACGTAAACAGGAAGGGCCGGCTCGGGACAAGCCAGGGAGAAGTATAAAAGCCTGAGACCCAAGCACCTCACACACACACTCACACCCTCACACCCTCCCACACACACGCACTCAACCCACCTCCACGCAACCCCGCCATGGCCGCCTCCACCATGTCCGTCTGCTCCAGCGACCTGAGCTATGACAGCCGGGTCTGCCTGCCCGGCTCCTGTGACTCCTGTGCTGACTCCTGGCAGGTGGATGACTGCCCAGAGAGCTGCTGCGAGCCCCCCTGCTACGACCCCGGCTGCTGCCGGTCCAGCTGCTGTGCCCCCACCTCCTGCACACCCCTCCTCTGCACCCCCGTGTGCTGTGAGTCCAGCCCCTGCTGCCAGCCAGTCTGCACCAGCTCCTGCCCGGCACCGTGCTGCCAGCAGTCCGGCTGCGAGCCGTCCTGCTGCTCCTCCTGCCCCTGCCAGCCATCCTGCTGCGTGTCCCTCTGCTGCAGGCCCGTGTGCTGCAGGCCCGTGTGCTGCAGGCCCGTGTGCTGCATGCCAGTGTGCTGCAGGCCCGTGTGCTGCAGGCCCGTGTGCTGTGTGCCCGTGTGCTCTGAGGCCTCCTCCTCCTGCTGCCAGCAGTCCAGCTGCCAGCCCTCCTGCTGCGTGCCCGTCTGCTGCAGGCCCTCCTCCTGCGTGTCCCTGCTCTGCCGCCCCGCGTGCAGGCCGGCCTGCTGTGTGCCCGCCTCCTCCTGCTGTGGCCCCTCCTGCCAGCCCAGCTGCTGCCACGGGGCCTCCTCTGTGTCCCTGCTCTGCCGCCCCGCCTGCTCCCGCCAGGCCTGCTGTGCCCCCTCCTGCCAGCCCGGCTGCTGCCCTGGGGCCTCCTCTGTGTCCCTGCTCTGCCGCCCCACCTGCTCCCGCCAGGCCTGCTGTGGCCTGTCCTCAGGACAGACGTGCACCTGCTGACCATCTGTGCTTTCTGGCTGTGTAACTGCCTTTGCTCCTGGGCAAGACAGCCTCCTCTCCGGAGCTCTGCATGCAACCTGAGGACATCATAATCAGCCCTCTTCAGATCACTGACCACACGGCTGCCATCAGAAGTGAGTTAGAACACGCCGCCCACCCCTCCCTCTCCAGGGAGAAGTGACACCCTGCCCTTCCACAGCGTGGGCCGCAGCCCCCAGGTTTCTTCTCTGGATGCTTGCGTGGGTCTGATGTGACAAAGGTCAACTTCTAGACTCAATAAAGTTGACAGGAAACACAGTCTAGTTCGTGTTTCTGTGCCTGTCCTGAGCCTCTGTCTGTTCCAAATTTGGGCTGTGGATCCACTGTCCTTAAAGAGCCAGACAACACCGTGCATTCTCACACCCCAGTTCAAAGCGTGGCAGACAAAGATGTGACCCAGAAGCACCTGCCGTCTTCCTCTTCTACCCAGCAGCCCCCATGAGCGCAGGGGAACCAGCGAAAGGTGAGCTGTGTACCAGGGAGTGGTGCGCAGGTGAGCCAGGTAGAAGTGGGCCAGTTTCACAGGTGAGCTGGGTACAGGTGAAGCCGGGTATAGGCAAGCCAGCTGAGCGGCTGGTTCCAGGTCAGCTGAGTGCGCATGATGGTGGAGGCGGCCCTACGGCTGGGTCCGAGAGCACCAAGCCCAGAGCCCGTCCTCCACACAGACCACTGGCTGCTTGCTAGGTTTCTGCTAACCCACGTCCCTCACTTGGTAATTCAACTACATGGCCACCCCCCACCCCCCAGGGACTCAGGCCGGGCTCGAGAGCTCTTCAAGATGGGAGAAGCTTCCCCACTCACCGAAGGATAGAAGGCACACAGGGGACCCCCAGGCTCGCCGGCATCCAGCGCACAGCCCACTGGCACAGTGTGCCCACTGCCATAACTCCAGGCCACTAAATACCCAGAGGGCCGAAGAGCCAGGGACAGCACGGGCTAGTCTAGCCACTTCACACAAGGACATGTGTGCTGCACAGGCCACAGCCTAGAGGGCAGGCCGACGGTCACCAGCTCGTCCCTCCAGACAGTGCCCACACCACCGTGCCCACACAGCCAGCAGAGGCAGAGGATGCCCACGACGCATGTTCACGGACTGCGGCTCTAAATGCGAGACCCCAGATCTCAGGTGGTGAGGTCATACCAGGTCGCCACCATAGGCGCTTGGCGGGGAAAGTCACTGCCCTGAGGAACATGCAGCTGCCTCTGCCGCTTGGCGGCCAGAGCCATCCACCTTGAGACGCTCGGAGGCATCCAGAGGCCAGGGCAGGACAAGGTGCTGTAGGCATGGAGTGCGGGCAGGACACACAGGTGACAGCAAAGCACCCCAGGATGGGACGCCCAGTCATGTCCCCACCGTCACCCCTCCCACATGCACCCCAGTGACAAGAGCTGCTAGTGGGTCCCTTCCAGGCCTGGCACACTTGCTGCCCTCCCACCGGTCCCTGGTGGCCAAGCAGCTCCCCGCCCGTGGCCAACAGATCCCTCCATCGAGGACGGTGCCCCACCAGGCACTTGCCCCCACCCCGGACAGCCTGGTGCCCTTCACGTGTGGCCATGTCCCCAGGACTGCTCTAGGGGTGGCCCTCGGTATCGGGGCACAGTCCCGTTCCTGAGATGAGTGCAGACATCCACACGAGGTCCCTCTCCTTCTCAGCCACCAGGATACTGGACGGGGCAGGGCTGGGGCCCTGTGGGAGGTGGGTGGGCCTGAGCCACAGCAGGGTGGGAGCTCAGGGTGGCCTCTGGCCCCTGCAGAATGCAAGAGGTGGGCGGGGCAGGTCTCCCCTCGGGGAGCGGACTGCTGCTCAGGGGAGTCCCAGGGCTGAACCCAAGGAGAAGACACTTGGGAACACGACCCACTGTCAACCAGAGCACCCCCAGTAATTTGGCCAGCAGACCCTAAGGTATTCCCATGCAAAATAAAAGGTCAAAGTACATTATTACTGCACCGTCTTCACAGACGGCACAGAACAGGAAAGCACGAAAGGGCCGCGGCACCTGACCGCCACGTCCCCGGTACCTGCCTGGGCGGCACAGCATACCCCGACGAGGCCAAGCCAGAACGTCCCGTTTCCAGAAGACGGGGGCAGCCTCAAAGCCAAGGATATCTGGCGCAGCCAAACACAGGCAAGGGCGCCCAGGATGAAGAGAGGCTGAGGCAGCCGCGGTGGAAACGCCACCAGAAGGCAGCTGCGTGGCCGGGCGGCTGGCGGGGCGTGAGGGCCACGCAGGGACGGAGGCCCCAGACGGCACCACCTCCTCCCAGCGCCGGGCGCCTCACCCACCACGAGCCACACCGGCAGCTCCTCGGGCCGCCAGCCACTCTGCGCGTGCCCGTGAGCTGCAGGCCTGCCATGTGCACGCCTGTGAGATGCCACTCAACTGTGAGTGTTCCTGTGACCTGCAGGCCCGTCACGTGTGTGGCCCCCTCCCGCCAGTCCTCAGCGTGCTGCCAGCCCTCCTGCCAACCACCGTGTGTGTCCCTGGGAGCTGCAGGCCCGCTACGTGCGTGGTTCCCTTCTGTCAGTCCTTGGGGAGCTACCAGCCCTGCCAGGCCACCCTCCTCTGCAGACCTGCCACCTTCAGCGCCCCGCCTACTCCGTGCCTGCTGCTCGGGGCAGAGAGGACGCTCCTGTTCCCTCCCACACCAGGCTGTGGCCCAGTTCAGCAGTGAGGCAGACGGAAAGCCTGCCAACTGACCCCTGGACTCTGGATGAGAACACAGCAGGACAGCCCTGGTCCTCTGGCCCTCCCTGCCTGTCCCTGGAAAGCCCCTGCTCCCGGCCGCTTTCTCTGGCTCCACGTGAGCCAATAAATCCACTTCCCCAGTGCAGTTTGCCCCTGTATTTTATCTTCATGTATTTTTCAAAAGGTCCAGTGCAATCCTGGGGACAGTGGCCAGTGCCCCAAGAGTCCTCTCCAACAGGCCGAGAGGAGAAACGGGGTCGCTAGCAACGGCAGCAGCCTGAAGTCGCTGTCCCCACACCAGCTCCTGACACTATTGTGCGGGTGATCTGAGGAGAGCCCCTCTACCCCAAGGGAGTGGGAAACCGGCCGCAGCCCACCCGTGCGGGTGCGGGTGTCTGTCACAGCCCCCACCCGACACTCAGCTGCCCAGAGAAGCCTGCCTGAGATCGGCCCCACATGGGTTCAACAAAAACCCTCCTGCCCCCCACCCAGGCCAGCCAGGCCAGCTCCCACAGCCAGTCGGACTCCTGCCGGGACAGGCCGAGCCTTACCGACACCCCTCTCCATCTATGGCAGAGACCTGAAGACACAGGGTAGGGCAGACCACTGTGCCCCCAAGTCCTGGCCCAAAGCACGGCCCCTGGTGCCCACCACAGAGGGACCTGGAGTCTGTGGCACATGGACGGCAGCACAGTGACAGCAAGCCCACACCAGGGTGCCGCCAGGAGGGACCTGTCCCAGGGAGAGACACGCAGCTTCCGGGGCGAGGTGGTTTCCGTCCACTCTAACGTCTAGTACGGAACATCTGATAGCCAACCAAAGGTTGTAAGACACACTGACCCACGACGGAAAACTGACCCATCCTCAAAGACATAACAGTCAACAGAACTAGACTCAAAAACAGCCAGGAGCTATAGAGTTGGAGAAATTAACTTTTAAAAATTTATGTTAAAAATCATGTATATGAACAGACAGGAAGTTTCAGCAGAAAGGAAGAGGCCATGAGCTGTCCTGTGGGAATGGCAGGAACAGAACAATGGTACTAAAAATGAATTCCTGAGGCTGGGAGAATAACTCAGCAGTTAAAACGCTTGCCTAGCGAGCTCAAGGCCCTGAGTTCAATTCCGCAGCACCATGTAAACTGGGTGTGGTGGCACACGCCTGTCATCCCAGTACTCAGAAGTCTGAGGCAGGAAGATTGCCATGAGTCCAAGGCCAGCCTGGCCTACACAGTGAGTTCAGGACCAGCCCGGGCTACAGAGTGAGACCCTGTCTCAAAAAAAAAAAAAAAAAAAAGGAATTCCGTCAATGGGTTCATTGGTATATTTCAGTCCCCAACCTTTCTGACACCAGGGACCAGTTTAGTGGACGACCACGACCACGGGCCTGGAGGGCAGGTCCTGGGAGGGCAGCATGGAGTGGTATCAGGAGGACCCGAGCAGGGAGGGAAGCTTTGCCTCCTGCCCATCAGCAGTGGCCGTAGACGCTGATAGGAGCATGCTGGCAGGAGGCGGGGCTTCACTCAGAGCTTACCTCCATCTGCCTGCTCATCTGTCCCCATGGCCCAGTCCTTCCCAGGCCTCAGACAGCACCAATCTGTGGCCAAGAGGTTGAGGGCCCCTGGTAGGTTTGATCCAGTCTAGAGTGGAACCACTGAACTTGAAGATAAGTAAACAGAAGCTGCCATCACAAGGCCGGGAGAAAGCGAGGGGCGGGGGAGAAACCAGAACACAGCGCCAGGCAGCTCTGGGATGACAGGAGTCACCAGGTATGCGGCAACAGGCCCCAGCAAGAGGGGCTAGAGAGCAGGCGGAGACGCAACTGAAGAGGTAACAGCCGAGAACGTTTCCAAAGATAACGACTACGCGACACCACCTACCCAGAAAGCTTAGGGGACCCCAAGACAGACCGGGACCAGCCCATCACCGAAAATAACCCGACACACCCTGCTCAGCTGTGATTGTCAAAAACCGAAAAGCACAGAGGAAATCATGAAAGCCTCTAACCCAGAATAAAACAACACGCAGTGGGCTGGGAGTGTGGTTCGGTGATTAAAGCACTTGCCAAGCAGCAACAAGGCCCTGGATTCAATTCCCCAGCACCACATACAAATTAGCTAGGCGTGGTGGCGCACGTCTATAATCCCAGCACTCGGGAGGCTGAGGCAGAAGGACTGCCATGAGTTTGAGGCCCTCCTGGGCTGCATAGTGAGGTCAGGCCAAGCCTGGACGATAGAGCAAGACCGATCTCCAAAAACATGAAAAATAAATATAAAACACGCCACATTCAGAAAAACACACCACATCCGGCTGCTCATGAAAAATCAAGCAGCCCAAAGGCATCTTGAAAATGCTAAAAGCAAACTCCACCAACCTTACGGAACCAAAAGTATTCATCAACATGACAGTAACATGAACTTTCCAGATAAACAAGCATGAGGAGACCTCAAGCCAAGGACTCAGCCGCTGAGAGAAGGCCATCTGCACGAAGTAAAGCGCCCTTGGAAGCGCTTAAAGGAGAGGACAGCCCACAGGGCCCAGGGAGACAGTCAGCCACTAAGTGCGAGCGTTCCCGAGGCTGGCCCAAGCAGGCCCGCAAAGACACGGAATCAACGTGCCAGGCGGAGACATGAAACGGAATAAAAATACCAAACCCAACGGAGGGGGGAAAGTGCAGGCGGGACAAACAGTCCACAGACATTTAGTACATAACGTTTCCAGGTAAATGTGTCACCCGTTACATTAAAGGCAAAATGGTTGAACACCGAAATCAAAGAAACAGACTTGAATTGGATTTAATAAAAAGCAAAGTTCAGCTACATGCTATAGAAACCTCACTTTATCTTTGTTATTTTGTTCTGTTTTTTCACTCTGCAGCCCAGGCTGGTCCTGAACGCACTATGGAGCCCAGGCTGGCCTTGGGCTGAGAGCCATCCTCCTGCCTCAGCCTCCCGAGTGCTGGGATGACAGGCGTGCGCCACCACGCCCGGCTTACACGGTGCTGGGGAATCGAACCCGGGCCTTGAGATTGCTAGGCAAGCACTTTAACCGCTGAGCCATTCCTCCAACGTTAATCAAAAAATCAGAACGGCTCTATAAATAGGAAACAGGGTCAGCCTCAGAGCAGGGATTACGAGGGGAAAAGAGAGAGGTCACACAATGACGAGGCGTCAGCTCACCAGGAGAGTTCAGCAACCCGGGGCCGCTCTGTCCCCTGGTGAGGACCTGCACTGTTCCTTTGAACGTGCACTCCCCTAAACAACTATGTCCCGCTGCTCTTGCTGACGGTCCTGGCCCAGAGGGCCCCCTGGGCGGCCTCTCTGCCTGAGTCCACCTCATAATCTCCAAATGAGCCTGTCCTGCGGCCACTACTCCAAGAGCACCCGTGGGTCTGAGAGGCGCAGGAGACCGCACAGGAGCTTCTGCTACTTTCCCATCGTGGGAGAGAACCCAACATGTACACCTGAAGGGAGGGAAGGTTTCCTGCAGCTCGCGGTTTCAGAAGGCCTCAGTCCATGTCGGGGCGGCCCGCCATGGCGGAAGCACGCGGCGGAGGCCGGCAGGAGCAAAGCTGGTCACAGCAGGTGGACAGGAGGCAGAGAGAAAGGGTGGAGCAAACAGCTCCTGTTCCGGGTCAAGCCCCGGAGATCCACCCCATCTAACCAGGCCGGCCTCCTAACAGCACACAACATCCACACCTAACCCACAGTACCCGAATACATGTGACTGTGGAGGGACATTCCAGACCCAAAACATAAACGCACAGCGCACTCTTCCTCCGTATGAGTCCTGCTCGCCACCCTCTCGACTCCATCCACAAGGGCTCCCTGCTGTGCGCTGAGCCCCGCGCTGCACCACAGAACCCCAAAAAGCTCCACCTGGGCGATCCTACTGCCTACGTGTGGCCCTCATCTCTGGAAGAATTGGATGAGCACGTTGCCCCGAAAAGACCTGACAACACCGTCTTAGTTACTTTCCTGCTGCTGTGACTCAATACCCGACATCCACAGCTTAGGAAAGACTGATTGTAGCTCACAGCTCCAGAAGGTCTCAGGCCATTCACAGGTGGGCGGCTGGAAAATGGTGGGGGCGCATGGCAGGGCTGGCATGGGGCAGGGCCAGAGCCAGAGCTCCAGCAGAAGCCCCAGAGAAGCAGCAGAGTTCCTGCAAGGGCCCTAGCAAGCTGCCAAGAGGCCGCATTCCCGCTCCGAAGAGCTGAGCAGAGGGCTGGGAGCTGCTGGGAGCTTGAACACGGAGCGCAAAGAAGCGCTGGGACTCGAAGCCGGGCACTACAGCACTACAGCAAGAGAGCCACTGGCCTGCGACGCCGGGGCCGCCAACAGCCAGGGCCCCGGCTTCTTTTCGGCAATTCACTGTTTCTATCTGAATTGAGCAGAAGGAACCATGGCCGGTGGCAGTGACTGCGTGGCGACCGAGGCCGCAGAAGAGATGCGTCTGCAGCCTAGGTCAGGGCAGGCCCGTAGGCCTGGCGGGCACGGAGGAGCAGCAGTCAGCGCTACCCGGATGCCTGTGGAACGGGTGGGTAGAGGCACCCAGCAATGGCCTGGAAAGGTCAGTCTGCCCATGAGGATGCCTGCTCTCGGTGGGGTGTGGCACCATGACGTCACCAGCGCCCACGGCAGGGCTATGAAGAGAAAGCAGGAAACACAACAGTGCGTGGGAAAAGCAGGTTTATTTGGCTCATGTGGATTTTAACACAGATCGCGGAAGCAGGACTCCCGTGGGGGACGGACCAGCACAGCAGGACCCAGGGCCCTCTGCGACATTTTCACATCAAGGTTCAAGGACCCACGGAGTCGCCTCTCCATCCGCCTCATGCTGAATCTGATGCCTGGTGTGGGGCAGAGTGTCACTCGCTGCCCTGGACAGCTGGCATGGGAAGGGTGGTCAGCAGCAGGTGGGCGTGCTGCAGGTGACAGGTCTGCAGAGGAGGGCAGGGTGGCAGGGCTGGCAGCACCCCGAGGACTGGCAGGAGGGGGCCACACACACAGTGGGCCTGCAGCTCACGGGGACACACACGGGTGACTGGCAGGAGGGCTGGCAGGAGGGGGCCACACACACCACGAGCCTGCAACACACAGGCCTGCAGCAGGCCACCTGGCATCTCACGGGCACGCAGCAGGCAGCCTGGCATCTCACGGGCACGCAGCAGGCTGGCTGGCAGCCCGAGGAGCAGCTGGTGTGGCACATGGCGGCTGAGGCGGTTGGTGCTGGGAGGAGGCGGTGAGGTGTGAAGCCGCCTTTACTGGGCGGCCATATTTATACCGCGGGCCAGCCGTCCCAGCTGGCACTACTGTTGACTTCCCTGTTTTGCTTCCTGGGGCCTGTCCTGGGGCTTGCGCTTCTGACGCACTCGCCTTCTGTTTTCCTTTGGCCCCGGCTTCACGGCTAATTGCACCCCTCCAGCTCCGGCTCCACCGGAACCTATCCCAGCACTTGACTGGCTCCATCCGGATTCTGCCTTCCTCCGTATTTCCTGAGTTACTCTGGTGAGGTTCCAAACACCCAAGGTGCCTGATTTTCCTCCAAGGGGGACAGTGGTCCTGAGACAGCCATACTCCCCCAGGGGCCAGGAAGGTCTGCAGAGGTCGGGAGGCTGGCAGAGCAAGTCCAGCGGCCACACAGGTTTTCAGAGCCCAAAGACGGAACCAGGGCAAGGAGATGGAGGAGACGCACGAGAGCCACCCGTGCCCTGCTCGGGAGAGACGGCTGCGGCGACGGAAAACACCTGCGAGGGCCGTGGGCGTCCGTCTCCCTGAAGTCCCAGTGAAGACCCAGGACAGGCCTCCCCTTCACACCTGCATGGACACTGGACACTCGGCTCCAAGCGTGTCCCCAGGGACGCACACGAACCCAGTGAGGCTCCCCACAGGAAGCCAGGCTGCGGATGGCTCCAGGACCTGCCTGTCCTTGGCCGTGACTGGCAGGGAACATGGCACAGTGGAAAGGCCTTTCAAGTCCACTCCCTGCAGATGTCCACGACAGGCCACATGGGACGCAGACAGAGGATCTCTGGGTTTGGCGGCGGGTCTCTGCAACACCTGCGTGTGCAAGGTGAGATGAGGGACAGGCCACACGCCAGGGCACCTCCTCCCCTCCTCCCGGGGCACTGGCTTGTCCTGCTATAGCCCGTGGCACGTCTTCCGGCCACTCTGCATCCCTACCAAGCTTTCCTCCACAGGCACACTAGCGCCAGCCCACCATGCACCTGTAGGCAGGGCCCAAGACCCCGCAACGCTCACCTCCAGCCTTGGCCGCAAGGATGCAGCGAGAAAATGCAGAAGATGGAGCTTCGGAACAAACAAAAAACCTCCTAGGCACAGAACTGTGGGCAGATGCAGGACAGGCTGGCAAGAGATTTCTGCAGCGGGGTCCCCAGTAGCACACCCAGGCTCAGGGTGGCGCAGGCACCCAGGCGAGCTCAGGACAGTGGGCAGACTGTGAACACTGCGGAAGTCTCTGCTCCCAGCTCCTGAGGAGGCGCACGGTGACAGCCTCTCCAGACACCCCTCCTGCCCTTCCCTCGGACCTTCCTCTTCCCTGCAGAAGTAGCGAGGACAGTCACGGGGGCATCTGACTGCTCGCATAGCCAGCTGTGCCATGCTTGGCCCGGGCCAGCCCCACCTAGAGACCCTCAGCACCAGGCCAGAAGCTGCAGGACCCAGGGAGGGTACTGTGGGGAGCAGGCACTGGTGCACCGAGAAGGCCCTTAACTAGATATCCCTTAAATCAATGATCTCCAGCACTTAGACACTAGGAACTGGTTTAGACAAAGACCGTTCTCTCAAGGACTCGGGGAGGGAGCAAAGCTCCACCCCTTCCAGATCAACTGACAGGAGCGCTCCTCCAGGAAGCGAGCCCCGCTGACCTGTCGGGGTGGCCCAGTCCTTCCGAGGCCACGGGTCTGTACAAGTCCTTGGCCGGGGACCTGGAGGCCCCTGGTTCCGACGGTGCTTACAGAATCTGAAGATGTGCCCAACCTTGGCTGAACACTGTTGTTTCTGCTGCCCAGCATGGTGCCCTGTCCGTGCCCTCTCAGGGCACAACGCCGGCAAGGACACACGGGGCAAACCCGTCACTGTTCAGACAGTCGGCATGGGGAGGACCCCTCCTGGGCGGACACAGGCTACCCGTTACCCTTCCACAGAAAGGAATCAAATGGCACGGTCCCTCACAGGGCACTGAAGGAAGCCTTGGTGGGCTCTGAGTTGCTTTTCACTGCCGTGACAAGATACCCGACAGCCACAGGTGCAGGGGAGCGAAAGTTTATTTTAGCTCACAGAAGGTCACAGTCCATTTGGGCAGCTGTCAATGGTGGAAGCACACACAGAGGCCGAGGTGGAGGCAGCTCCTCTCGGCGTCGCAGACCGGAGGTACAGTCCCAGAAGGAAGGGGGAAGTAGCACACGCCTTCCGGGTCCTGTCCCGGGATCGGGCCCTCCAGGCCAGCCTTACCGTTCCCCTCTTCCCCGGCTAAGCTCCTAATTGACCACAGGCCTGTCATCTATAATCTGCCACATGCCTGTCCTCCACCACACACCCTTAGTCCACCCTGCAGACCAGCCACGTGGTTCCACAGATAAGCCACAGCATCCACACACAGGAGACACTCGGGGCACACTCCCGACCCACGCAAAGGAGAGGCACACACTAGGGGTCCTCAGCCACTGCAGCAGTGGGCGTCACCCGAGGTCTGACCCAACCCTCCGCTGCAGTGGGCAGGAGGCTGGGGACACACAGAGGCCCTGAGCCAGCACAGGTCGCTGAATTCCCAGCTGTGTCACTCTTGATGGCTGGCTTGGTCTGGGAGTACTTTCCCATCAGGGCTACAAATTGTAATTCTAACAGTTTTCATATTTCTACCTCTCTTCTGTTCAGGTTGATTGTCTTTTGTGTTTCTAACTGTGTCACAGCTGTAAAACAAACCAAGATCCTGGTGGCCCTGTGACTGGAAGTAATCCACTAGACACAGGACTCTGGAACGCTCAAGTGGCTCGCTAGAGTCCTGTGCCCGGGGCTGACGCTGCTGCCCTCCCTAAGCCCTGAGCCAGGAAAGAGGAAGGAGGATCATCAACGCTTCCCACGAAAAGCTTCTGATCTAAAGTGGACACTGCAGAGCAATTAAGCCAGATAAAGGGAGGTCACGCTTCCCCAAAATCCTAGGCCTGGAGGTCACGAAAGACTTCAGAAGAATGCCTGGCTCTTGTGCAGGATGAGCACCTCTCAGCAGCGCAGCAGAGAACCGCACCAGGCCAGCACCGGCCACATCCCGTCACTCAGGTGCCGAGAGCTGCCATTTTCAAAACACAGACGGATTCAAATAGCTAGCCACCAAGGTCATCACGTCCCGGATGCCAGCTTTCCCAGAATCCTTTGTCTTCGTGCCCGGCCCCTTCAAAGCACTGCCTTGTGTATGTTCGAGAAGGTACCAGCGCCGGCTCCTGGGGCCAGTCCAAACCTCGGAGGAAGATCTGATGTGAATCCCCCACTGCAGGTCAATGTCCTTCAACGTGCGTGCCACCTGCAGGATCCCAAGTATATGCCAGCCCACCTGAACGTTCTGACTCCCACAACGCGCCTCTGACGACCCTGAAGATGCTGATTCTTAGTCAAGTTGTGCCTCAGTTTTCTTAAGGATCCACAAAGGTTCCAACTGAAATCTTCCATCTTCAACAGATAGTCAGCAAATACAGATATTTTTAATAAAGGCAGGAATGCAGCATGCACTGAGAAAGTGAGTTTATTGAGCTCCCTGTGGGTTAGAGGGGCTGCTGAGGGCAGGACCTCCCAGGAGAGGATAGGGACCAGCTGGACTCTACTGGGTAGAGTTCAGCCGGGCAGACCTGCCATCCACCTCACACCGAGCCCGCCTTGGGGGTGGATGCGAGTGTCCCGAGGCCGTGGACAGCTGGCATGGGATGGGTGGTCAGCAGCAGGTGGGCGTGCTGCAGGTGACCGGTCTGCAGAGGAGGGCAGGGTGGCAGGGCTGGCAGCACCCCGAGGACTGGCAGGAGGGGGCCACACACACAGTGGGCCTGCAGCTCACGGGGACACACACGGGTGACTGGCAGGAGGGCTGG
The DNA here is from genome assembly GCA_004027205.1 of Ctenodactylus gundi. Classification (NCBI taxonomy): domain Eukaryota; kingdom Metazoa; phylum Chordata; class Mammalia; order Rodentia; family Ctenodactylidae; genus Ctenodactylus; species Ctenodactylus gundi. The sequence goes on along the minus strand of PVKB01004331.1, from coordinate 80,266 downwards.
CAGCACCCCGAGGACTGGCAGGAGGGGGCCACACACACGATGGGCCTGCAACACACAGGCCTACAGCAGGCCACCTGGCATCTCACGGGCACGCACACAGCGGGCCCACAGCTCACGGGCACGCAACAGGCAGCCTGGCAGACCGAGGAGCAGCTGGTGTGGCACATGGTGGCTGAGGTGGCTGGAGCTGGGAGGAGGCGGCGGCCGTGGTATCTGGGGCCTCCCGCCCCAGGCGACCTTTATACCCAGCTGGCTGCCCGGCCACGCGTGTGCCCGGCTGTCTTCCTGGCTTCGCTTCCTGGGGCCCTTCCTCCCGGCTCCCCGTCCTGGGTGTATGTTTCTGTTTTTGTTTGGCCTCAGCTTCCTGGATAATTGCTGCTCCTTCCGCTCCTGGCTCTTCCTTCCCCTCCTCGCTCCTCCCTGCCCCCTGCAGAAGAGGGGAGCGCCTATGGGTGAGTCTGGGATGAGCACCACCAGGCTGCGCCCACCGCCGGCTGTGCTGGGCTCCGCCTCGGCGGCTCCACCGAGGACCCTCTGCGCCCAGCCTGGAGGCATGGGGCTGCGGCGACCAGGTGCCAGTGCACCAGAAAGGCCCTGGACCCTGCACAGGGCGAGGCCACCATGGGGGAGCAGTGCAGGACAGAGAGGGAGGCAGCCCGCGGGCAGGGAGCCCCGCGCACATGGGCCTCGGGAGCCAGGGCCCAGGCCAGAGTGCGACACCGCAGACCCCACTCACAGAGCCCCACCCATCCCACCTCGGGCGTCCGAGAATGTGGGTCAGACATGGAGTCCACTGGGTTACACAGCTCAGGAAACTGCCTGGGTTTGTCACACATGTGCCCAGGGTGCAGCCAAGCTGCTGCGTCAGTCATCTGCCGGCACCTGGCTGTCTGCTAGAACAACACCGCTCATCGAAACAAGTTAACAGAACCCAGAATCGGACAAAATTTCCATGATAATCTGACCTTTTTAAGAGTTCTTATGCTCTTATCCACACACTAAGCCCCTAAGAATTGACAGACACGAGACCACATCCGTACGGGATCGTAGCCAGACCTTGCTAGTAGGCTTGCAGAACTGCAGACACACGGGCACGTGAGCACAGGCACGCTGATCCGTGGTTCCGCTCCTCCGGGAGACGTAAGCACGGGCCGCACCCAGCAAACGTCGCCAGAACCAAGTGAGACGTAGCAGCTGGACGAGAGCCGGAGACTCGTGCTCCATTTTCAATAACATGCCACGTGTCCAGACAGAAGACCAAGGAAACAGAGGCCTGAGCCACACCCTAAGGCAGCTGCCCACAACAGACAGGGCACTCCGTGGGCGACGGGGACACAGGACACAATTGTTTTGGGCTACAAAACAAGACTAGATGAATTGCTTTTCCCTTTTTTTCTTTCTTTCTCTTTTTCTTTCTTTCTTTCTTTCTTTCTTTTTTTTTTTTTTGAGACAAGGTCTCTCTCCACAGTCCAGGCCTCAGAAATAAAATCCTGCCTAGAAACTTTCTAGCCACAGTAGAGTAGAGCTAGGCATCCATCTCACGCACAAATTATCAAATTCACAGTATCTGCAGATTGAACAATATGTATGTTTAAAACATGGGTCAGAGGAGAAGTCACAAGAGAAACTAGGGACGTGTTTGACTTCCACATCCCGAGACCTGTAAGGAGATCGAAGGCTTTCTGTACTCTCTCTGTTAACAAGAAAACGATTCAACTCAAAACGCAGCTTCACACCTGAGACACCAGATGACACCAGAGCAAGCTAAACCCAAAGCGAGAGAGGGAGGGAGGGAGGGAGGGAGGGAGGGAAACTACAAAGACCAGAGTGGAGGAGAATGAGACGAAGGAGAGAAACAAATGGGGAAACTCATGCCGGCAGCACTCGGCTCTTGGGAGCAACCAGCAAATGCGACAGATCTTCAGGTGGGCTGAGGGGGAGAGAGCGAGAGGACAGACCCCATGTGGTGCATCAGAGAGGAGGGTGGGGACCTTACTATCGCCTCGTAGAACAGGAAGGGGGACAAAGGGGCACTCACTCTGCAATTATTGGCCGGCGTGCTAAATACCTAGGTGAAATGAAATTTTCCTGTAGCACGCAAATTGCCTAAATTATCTTAAAGAAGAAATGTCAACAAGCAAGGGGACCGGAGCATCAATTAAGAAGGAGAGGTGGATTCGCTAGGGATTTCTATCCAACGGTTGAAGACTCAACACCAAACCTCCCCAAGTTCTTCTCACAGGAAAAGGGAGCTGCTCCCAGTCCCGCCCGAGAGCCCGCCGCTACCCCGACAGCAAACCGTGTGACACATTAAGAAGAAAATCACAGACCGATGGACACAGATGAAAAACTCTCAACAAAATAATAGTGAACAGAACCCGCATGGCGGAGAGAGCGCTTCGGCTCATGTACTAGTGATGTCACTAATACACGAAGGATCCCAGCGGCCACAAAAATTACGAGACCATTTATCAAAGAAGTCTGCAAATTTCTAGCAGGTGAGATTGACAATAAAAATCAGATGTGTTTCTATACACCAGCAATGCACAGCCTGGAAAACCAATTAAATTAAGAAAATCAAGGAAAGAGTTCATTTACCCCGGCATCCAAAATCGCCAAAGACCCAGAAAGCGGAGTCACTCCGACCTTCACAGCCTGCTGCCTCCCCCCACGCACCCGGCCGCCTGGCAGGCCTCCCCGGCCCGCCCCAGACTCCTGGACCCACTAGTGTGGGTCTTTGGCCACATGCAGGATGAAAATCACAGGCAGGCAGATTTCTGGGCCTTCTCGTGACGGCCACCGTCACCCACCCTCCTCTCAGGGCCCCTGCAGGGGAAGTCCCTCCCACACGACCAGGATGTCACCAGTCAGCGGAAGGGCTTTGCTGAATGCTACAGGAATCACAAGTGGGCGACACGCAGCTCTTTCCTGCAGTACTGGAGACGGAACCCAAGACCTCTGACTGGGCGACCCCTCCCCAGGGCGACCCCTCCCCAGGGCGACCCCCCCCACACCAGGCCTTCTTTCTACGTTTTACTTGGATGTGATCTTGCTAAACTGCCAGGCTGAACTCGAACCCGCAACCCTCCTACTCCAGCCTCCCGGACTGCTGGGATTCTAGGCTTCTGCCACCATGGGACAGGGCATAGCTCCGCAGCTCTTCAGTGTCACCAGCTCTCCATGCCACTGGGGCAGAAGCTACCCACAGGCCTTGGGAACCGTCCCGGCCGCTTGGGGCGTGGCCCTGGTTGGTGTTCTGTTGCTGTTCTCAGCTGCGTCACCGGCCCGCTGCTGGTGGCCTGGGGCGTCCTCGGGGCTGGTGTCACCGCCTGGCCTGCTCTCCCGGAGATGGTAGTCACGAATGAGTACGAGCAGCCGTCCGCGGGGGACGTCATTAGGGTCACGCTGCAGCACACGCACAGCGCGGGCGCACGGGCCGCCATGCCACGGGAGGCACCGCTGGGCCACCCAGGCAGCAAGGGCAGCAGCAGCAGAGGGCACGCGAGGCAGAACCGTCTGGGTGGACACCGCCGCCGCCACCAGTCTCTCCCGCAGCAGCTGTGGGGAGCTGGGCCAACGTGGCTGGCCGGAGACATCGGGCAGGGGTGGAGTAAAAAACACCTGATGGAGCGAACTGGCCCCTGGTCACCAGCCTGCTCCAGTGTGCCTGCTGGGACCCTCATGGCCGCGCTGGCCCGCTGCTGCGGCTTCCCGACCCCGAGGGAGCCGTCCTGAGGGCCAAGGGAGGCCAGCCCCGCTGCCCAGCCCCTGGCCCAGCATCCAAGCCCATGTGGTCACCGTGAGAGTCATCAAATGGGAAGCAAGTCATGGTGCCAGTCCCTCACGAAAGCACAGAAATAAAGCCACCAGGATGGCACGAAGGAGACGGCACCTGTGCCTGGTGACAGCAACTGTCCTAGAGACAGCCAGGACCACAGCCCAGCACAGGCCACCACCGCCATGTACAGAAACCACTGCGCAGGGGTGTCAGCCTGCAATGGGGTCCGACCTCGGCTGGCACCACCGGCAGTGTGGTCCCTGTGCCTGGCGGTACCGAGGCTCCCCGAGCAGCCTGGAGAGGCCTTCGTCCCCACAGCAGGGTCCTCTGGCAGGTCTCCTGCCCTCACGTTCCATCCTGAGAATTTGCCGCCCTCCACACGGACCCCGGAGGCCACACCTTCACTTTTCCCCCTTTTTTTCTATTTGTTTATTTTTGGCTTACTAGGGACTGAACCTGGGACCTTTGCACTGAGCTACATCCCCAGCTGAGAAAAGGTTTTTTTGAGGAAAGGTCTTATTAGGCCACCAGGCTTAAAGTTGTGATCCTCCTGCCTCAGCCTCCCAGAGTGCTGGAACTTTAGGTCCGTACCACCATGCCCATCTGGATCACCTGGACTTTCAAGAGTTCCCTGAAAGCACAGATCCCGTGTCACCCACCATCAGCCCCCATGCGCACAGAGAGCTCCCCACGCAGCGTACTGGCCCAGCAACCCGGCCCCAAGGCACAGCCCGGGTGTTCACACGTGGACAGCGCCTCCAGGAAAACAGCGCAGCCCTAGTGAGAGTTCTTCAGATGGCTCACTCACCAGCAAAGATGATGGCAGGGGCCACTCGCCGGGAGAATGCACATCACAGGGGGCACTGGAAGCCACAGGAAACACCAACCACACCCACTCCCACACCCACCGCCAGCCCCACCCCGCCATGGCCGCCTCCACCATGTCTGTCTGCTCCAGCACCGGCACCAGCCCCTGGCAGGTGGACGACTGCCCAGAGAGCTGCCACGAGCCCCCCTGCTACGACGCAGGCTGCTGCCGGTCCGCCTGCTGTGCCCCCGCCTCCTGCACGCCCCTCCTCTGCACCCCCGTGTGCTGTGAGTCCAGCCCCTGCTGCCAGCCAGTCTGCACCAGCTCCTGCCCGGCACCGTGCGGCCAGCAGTCGGGCTGCGAGCCGTCCTGCTGCTCCTCCTGCCCCTGCCAGCCATCCTGCGGTGTGTCCCTCTGCTGCAGACCCGTGTGCTGCAGGCCCGTGTGCTGCAGGCCCATCTGCTCTGAGGCCTCCTCCTCCTGCTGCTCCTCTTCCCCCTGCCAGCCCTCCTGCTGCGTGCCCGTCTGCTGCAGGCCCTCCTCCTGCGTGTCCCTGCTCTGCCACCCCGTGTGCAGGCCGGCCTGCTGCGTGCCCGCCTCCTCCTGCTGTGGCCCCTCCTGCCAGCCCGGCTGCTGCCCTGAGGCCTCCTCTCTGTCCCTGCTCTGCTGCCTCACCTGCTCCCGCCAGGCCTGCTGGGGCCTCTCCTGGGGACTGAAGTCCACCAGCTGAGCAGCCACGCCCTGTGGCCAGCAGGATGCAGCTCCCTCCCTTTGCTGGCTCACAGGTGCCTCGGCCTTCAGGGGTTCCTGCGCGGTGCGGCGGTGCTGGTGTCTCAGCTGCCCCTACACCGAGCACGGCTCTCTGGGTCTGCCCGTGGCTCGCAGACAGCGCCCTCGTTCCTTCCTGCTCAGGGCCCCAGGCTTCTTTGGCCCCGACACAGTAATTCTGCAGACCCCAGCAGCTGGTCCATCAGCGACATCATCCTGACGCCCGGGGGGACCCGCTTCTGTGACCCCCCCGCCCACCTCCCTGCTCTCTCCTGCCCGTCCCTCGCGCTGGGCGATCCACTCACACCACGGAAGGGCTGGTTTGCCCCAATCAGCCTTTCCTTGCCCCTCTCTCTTAGGCCTTCTGCCCCCTTCGCCACCCCTTGTCCCTCCTGCCTTACCCCTGCCTCTGCTGGACCCGCTAGCCAGGCTCAGGGCCACAGGCCATGGACTCTGGCTCCACAGCCTCTCCCTCCTAAGCTTCTTGTTCTGTAATTACAACATCTGCCTTCCTGGCCCTGAGAGCACTCAGCAACTTGAGTGGTGGCACACCTGGTCAGCAGCCACCCCACAGGGGCCACGGGGAAAGGGCCCATGCCAGCTCACTGTGGGATGTTCCGGGGACAGGAGCACCTGCTGCCACCAGCCTCCCACGCAGCCCTCCACCCTGCAGAGCCGACCCGCGGAGCCACGCAACAGTGGAGGAGAGCGTGGCCACAGAGCCACTGCGAGACTGCTGGGGACTCGCGGCAGAGGGCACAGTCCACTGTAGTAGGGGAGAGCAAGAAGGCGTGCAGGGTGGTGTGGGGGCGGACCTAGAGCCCGCGGAAGGCTCCACTCATCCAATGGGCTTAGAGAATCAGAACCATAATCTTATATGGAAGTCCTGGGAGCTCAGCGTGCTAAGCTCGCGTGTCCCGGACGTGCGCTAAGCATGCTTGTGTCCACCCCGCACTGCCTCTTGGTCCCTCTCATCCACTCACACACCTGCCCCTTCTACATAGGCAGGGCAATGACGCCACGCCGGTACCGCTCAGACTGGGCCAGGGATGGGCAGGCTCGGGGCAGGCCTCGAGAGGTGGAAGCCAAGGGACACCGCACCGCGCTCTGGGACCTGCGGCCCCTGCCTGCTGCCCTGGGCAGGGCCCGACGGGCCAGTGTGGATGGGCCCACCCCCACGGAGGAAGCGGCGGCAGGCCACACACCCAGAAGACCAAGAAACGCAGACCGACACCCCTCAGGCCCTGGGGAGATCTGCACCCCGCCCTCCGGTGTCCCGTCCTGGAGGACCCGCCTCGGGCCGCCTGGGTGCACAGCTTTCCCCCGGGACGCCGCCAAAGCAGCGGTCCCAAGGAGCCTGCCGACGGAGGGGAGGCCCCAAAAGGGGCGCCAGCCTGCAGAACAGCCCCCAGGGCCCTCGGGTGGACAGCAGGAGGGGTCCCCCCTGGCTTCCGGGAGTCCGCAGCTGCTCCCACCCTCTCCTGGGGACACTGCTATGACAGAGGGGGTGACAGTTTGCAATAGTCAAATTACAGAAGCTCATCAGCGGTGAACAGGTACAGAAAAGGTGGTACCGGTACACAGCGGAGCGGTGCCCTAAGGAAGGCCTTGCTCGGGTCATTCCTAGGAAACGCCAATCATGTAGCTACGACCAGGAGAGGTCTGGGGAGGCGCAATCAGGCTAAAGGCAGTCAGGAAATAGAAGAAACAATGTATGTTTTTATGCCGCTGGGCAGTTAGGAAGCTATACCTCTGGGAGAAGAAACAACGTATCTTTTCTACCTTGGGGCCCGCAAACATCTGAGAATCTGGGCTTACTCCTTGTATAGGGAAGCCCAAAGAATTACGGGAATACCCATGTACTGGAAAACTGCCGTAAAATGCATGTGCAGGACAGTTCATGTGAACCCCCTAAGCAGAGCCTCATACACACGCGATGCATTCCATGCAGCCATCTGAAAGGAACCAAGAGGACGGCACAATCGAAACGCAGGTTGGGCCACCTGTGTTCTCCCGGCGCACCCACTCTTCCCGGAGCGGCCGTTTAGGGCAAAAGAATAGACGCGGGCCGAGGGGAAGTGGGCCTCAGGGAGACGCACGTCAGGGCAGCGAGGACTGGGCCAGCGCCGCGAGGCCGTTCTCACGGTGCAATCTAAGTATCAAGCATGGATTAGTAAGAAAGAAGGAACGTGTAAGTTCTTCCCTCAGCCCTCTAGAATCTGGACTTCCTAGGTACCAGAGTCCCTAGATGCAAGAGAGAGAGACCCACACTCTTGGGTTCCCCGCACACCCGGCACCCACGTCTACCCCGCCTAGGTACAGAAGGGCCGGCTCCCTCTCTTCTTTGATCTGGACCCTCCAACCTCCCCCCGCCCCAGGGGCCCCATCAGGCCCAGAGGCCCAGGGACAGGCGCTGCTGGAGCCCTCCCCGCTCAGTCCACGGAGTTGCTGCAGGGGCTGTGGAAGAGGCTGGTGGAGGGCCACTCCCTCGACTGCCACCCGGGGTCCCTTAAAGGCCCACCTTGCGGCCACTGTCTCAGAACTTTAGCTCCTGAAACACGGCAACCCACCTGCCTCCGGCCAAAGGTCTAACCTCACCTAGCCCCTCACGCCTACAGCCAGCGCTCCGCCCCTCAGGGGCCTCCTCTCCCCAGAGCTTTGACTCCCTGGACCCCTGACCTCACCTCCCCGGCCTCAGTGACCCCCTCCCAGACAGGGCTCTGCCTGGAACGCAGCCCTGGCCTGGGCACCGCGAGGATCAGCACCGCCCTTGATCGTCCCAGCTGGACGCTTCATCCTAAGCAGCTAGGTCTGTCGGCGCGCAGGCCGAGGCCTGACGGCCCTCAGCTGGTCCCTGGGCTCAGCCTTGGGCAGGACTGTGAGCACCCAGCTGAAGGTGAGGCCAGAGCTCACAGAGGCACGGCCCAGGGCAAGGGTGCAACCTTGCCCGGCACACTGGGTGGCCTGAGTTCCACTGTCACCCCAGAGAGAACCTGGGATACGAGAATTACACCGGAGCTGCTGCGCACACACCGCCGCCCTAAGCACGGCCCAGCTCCCAGCCCCTGCCTCCACTCCCAGCCCTGAGGCCGTCCCGCGGCCACGGGACACTTTCCCCGCTGGCCTGGCCAACGCTGACCACCTGCCCGGCCAACGCTGACTAAAAACTGACCCTCCATGCAAGCACTACACAGGCAGGAGAGAGGGGCCGGAGCAGCGGGCATGCTGGGAGTCATTACATTAATCAGCAGAGGGCTGCTCACCCACGTGCTAATCAGCGGGGGGCTCCCACCCCACCTGCTGGTAGCAGGGGCTTCCTCCTGACAGGCTAGTTCGCACGTGCACAGCGGTCCCTCCAACCTTAGATCCCTCCCAGGCCCCCAGCCGACGTCAGCCATCCACAGCCGCAGCGTGCGCCTTCTGCTTTTTAAGAAACCTGAGCAGAAGAGGCCGGCCCCTTCAGCTGCGTCCCAGGCCCCCCGAACTGTCTCCAATCCGGCCCCGGGGTTCCCTCGAGAACCCCTCGCAGGAGGGCTGCTGGCGGCTTCCGCTCCCACCCTCACGCCCTGGAAGGCACAGCCCCCACAGCAGGACCGTCAGCCCATCCGCCAGCCAAACACCAGGAAGCAGGGAGGCTTCCACACACAGGGAATCGCCGAGATGCCCAGAAAGGGGGCGAGAGATGAGGCGGCTGCAGGCTGCGGCCCCAGGAGGCCTGAGGCCGTAGGGCACCAGCAGCCCGGCCCCACGGGACACGGACGCCCTGGCCTCGCCGCATACCGAGGCTCAGCAAATGTGAGGTCCGGTGGAGGGCGGCGGCTGGAGTGGAGCCACACCAAGCTCACACTGTGGCATCAACGCGGGTGCTTTTCAAACGCAAAAGGCACCAAAGTGCCTTCAAATTCTTGTGCCTCAGGTTGGCTGAGGAGCGGGCCTGTGGGGAGAGGCCCGGGCTTCGCCCGTGGGCCCTGGGAGCTCCTCCTCCCTCGCTCAGAGCATTTCTAACTGGGTCATCTTTTAAATATTCGAAACAGACCCTCCGGGGAGAGGGGGCAGCTTTATAAATAACCTTTATTATGATTATACAGGTTGGTTCTGCTCCCCTCACTGACGGGGACGTGCACACACACGTCGGTGACTCACGCTGCCCCAAGGACCGTGTGCCTGACATGGCCGGGCACCGCACAGGGTCCCTTTGAGGCCCAGCCTGGGTTCCTGCCCAGGTTGGTCCCTGCAGGGGACGGGGACGGGCAGGTGCTGCACCTTCGGTCACTTGGGGCTGGGAGTCGGGGAGAAGGGACTGTGGCGTGGCGGGAGCTCCCTACGAATGTCAGGGAGCAGGAAGTGGGGTGCTGCTGTCCGTTCCCACCCCACGGGGAGCAGCTGCGCCTCAGGGCCAGCTCACCCATCCTCCCAGCCCCCACGACTCTGCAGGTGCAGGAGGCCCTAGCCTGGCTCTGCCTGGGCCGGTGGGGCCATGTATAGATGCTGCCCCCACCACTCGGGCAGCTTGGTGTCCAGACCTGGGACATCGGGCGTCATGTCCCCATCAAGTCACAGGCTGCCCTCGCGCATGCAGGACACAGACCCTTCCAGTTATTTGCAAAGCAAAGCAGGCCCTGCTTCCTCCGACCCCAGGGGCCCGTCCTCCCACACGGACTGCCCTCCCGCGGCCTCCAGCATCTAGCTCTTTCCTGTTCCCTGTGCTGGACATCTCGGCTCACGGATAAGTCTCCCGGTGGAAACCCGGGCGTGCTCTCATGGTCCCTAGCACGCCAAAGCCTTCCAAGGACAAGTCCGGTGTGGTGACACATGCCTGTAACGCCAGTACTCTACAGGCGGAGGCAGAAGCTCCACAGGTTCAAGTGCAGCCTGGTAACTTAATGACATGTCAAGATCCCATCTCCAAAAGATTAAAAAAAAATTAAAGCTACGGATATAGCTTAACATAAAGGTCCTGGGTTCAGCTCCTACTACAGGAAAAAAAAAAAAAAAAGATAAAAGGAAGAATCAATGTCCTCTAATCCGTGAGGTTCCCGGGCCACACAGGTGCGCAGCCCACTCGGTTCTCCACACCGGCGAGGCTGAGCCCCAAGCTGACCCTGGGCTGCAGCCACAGGGCAGGGGCAGGCCAGCCCCGCGGCGCTCCCCCGCCGAGCGCAGGTGGGGTGCCTCTCCATCCGGGCCCGCCAGGGCTGCAGCTTCATTCCTGAAGCAGGTGTAGGGCCTTTCCCCGGGAGGCCAAGCAGACAAGTACGTGCGCAGCCCCTTGGCGGCTGGTTAACCCTTTGAAACTCCACCCGCCTGTGGCAGCTCCTATGGCACTCCCGCTGTGATCCCGGCTCCCTTTAATCCCCGCGCTGGCTCCTCCCGCCTCTCCCGCACACCCAGCCGCTGGTGTCCCCGCACATCCAGTGACCTGGCCCCGGCCTCAGAAAGTGGCACTGGGGACTGACACCCCTCCAGCCCTGCCAGGTGCCGTCCCGCTGCCCCACGCCGCACCTACCCGTGCACGGAGTCCAGCGTCGGTCGCTGTGGCCAGGGGTCGCCAGGGGCAGGAACGCCACGCACAGTGCCAGCAGGGCAGACATGAGCGGCTGGGGTCCCGAGCTCCATCCAGGGGCTCGCCCGGCCTGCAGGGAGGCAGCGGCTCCTCAGACCCAACTCAGCCTGGCCGGCAGCCTGGGGCCCGTGCTGGTCACCGCAGCAGCCGCATGCCGGCGGCTGGCCGGAGGGGAGGACAGAGGACAGGTGGCCCGGCCGGGGTGGGAGGCCTCTGGAGGCTCCACAGGCGGGGGTCCTGGAGGCTGGCAAGGCCGGCTCAACTGTCCCGCCCGCAGGTTTATCTCCTTGTGCTCCGATGGGCTCTGGCTTCAGCCCCAGCGTGCAGGTGACAGGCAACGCCACCCTTGGCGGGGCCCGGATTAGTCATTAGCAGGGCGCACGTTCCCAGGGGAGAGCGGGGCAGAGCACAGCAGCCCAAGCTGAGCGCAAACCAGAAAAACTTAGAAAACCAGTTTTCCTGGGGTGCCGGCTCCGGCTTTGCCTCGGGACTTCGGTGCAGGCGACCCTGGGGGCCAGGGCGTGTCGGGCAGGTGAGCACCCGGACCCCGTTGGCAGTGGCTGGTCCTCGTGCCCTGCTGGGGGTCCAGGCGAGTCCCCGGGCTCTGCCTGCTGGGTCCCCGAGACAGGCCCTTACACTCTGCTGGGTCTCGCGGGCTGTTTATCTGGTGCCAGCCCCGAGGAGGGTGTGTGGATTTGTCAACTGTTGGGCTCAGGAATTTCCCGGGAGAGGGAAGTCATCCTTAAAGGGGACGGCCCGGGCGGAGGTGGGCTGGCTGCGGCCGCCTCATCAGAAGTGCACCCGGCTGCTCAGAAAGGCAGGTGACCCGCGCTGCGGCTCCAGGCCAAACAGCTCCCTTCAAAAGGGAGTATTAAAAGAAAAGAAAAAAAAAAAAAAAGCTGTCTCCTTGCCAGCTCACGCAACCTGTGCAGGAACAGAGGGGGGGCAGCTTCCTGGCTCGGAGGGACCCGCATGGGCCCGAAAACTGCCTCCTCTCCGCTCAGGAAGAAGGCTCAGCTCAGGGGCCTTGGAGACCCCGTGCTGAGGGTCTGCCGGGAAACAGCGACAGAGTGGGTGGGGTGGGGAGGGGGAGACGCTGGAGAGTGGCTCTTTCCCTCCAGCCGGCCACCCTGTCTCGGTCCCCTCCTGCTCTCTACACACAGGTGACTGACCACAGCCCCAGTCTGGGTTAGGCGTCACCGTGCTGGGTGGGGAGACCCCGGACAGCTCTTAACACACAGCCTCCTCCCTCAGCCTCCCCCAGCCTGTAGGGCACCCCCACCAGGCCACGAACCCTAATTTGCCGAGCGAGGCTGGAGGAGGAACTCTTGCATGGGACAGAGGGCACTGTGCAGAGACCCAGGCCCAAGCAACGCCGGCCACTCTGCTGAGTGTACACACCCCCTGACCTCTGACCCTGGCCTGTTAGCACTGTCACTTTCTATCATCCTGATGTGAAGAGGAAGTGACACTGTGTGACCATGGGGCGACCACTGTTATGTTTCCCAGCCCAGTCACGTGGCAGAGCTGTCCCGTGGGAGTGGGAGCGGCAGGGCGGGCTCCTTCCCGGGGCCGCTGTCCGCAAGACCCGCACACGGCTCCCAGATTCTCATGCCTGTAATTTCCACACCTACCAGCTTGGAAGGTCCTCCTGTAGGGTAAACTAGGTATCCCCAACCTTTCTAGCACCAGAGACTGGTTTTGTGGAAGACAACTTTTTCATAGATAAGGGACGGGGTGGCGCTAGCCTCATGCCTCAGCCCCCCCACCCCAGACCGCCAGGCGCTAGGCTTTGGTAAGCAGCCCATGGCCTAGATCCCGCCCAGTGGGCTTCCTGCTCCCACGAGAGTCTAACACTTAAGCGATCTGACAGGAGGCGGCACTCGGAGGTCACGTGCCCGATGGGAGCCGCTGTGTAGACAGAGGAAGCCTTGCTGCTGGCCTGCTGCTCACCACCGGCTGGGCAGCCCCTTGCCACTCCGTGACCCCAGGAGTGGGGACCCCAATTAAACCACAGGCACAATGTACTTAGCAGCCTTTCTCAAAGTGTAGGGCCTGGGCGCTCCAGAGGCCCCCACAACACAGGACGCAGATGCCCTGAAACCACAGAGCTAGCCAATTCCCACAGGGGCGATGTCCCCCTGCCCACACCCATCCACGGTAGCTTAATTCATAAATCAGGCACAGTTGGAGAGTGACATCAGGAACTAGTAACAAATGCAGCGAAGATAACAACACGATAACAAGGGGCTGTAGTCAAAGCCGCGTGCCGCGGTGGCTGCCCCGGAGAGAGTTGAGGCAAATAGCGGCCTCTTCTGACCACGGCTGGCCGTGGGCCACCCAACTGCAGAAAGCAAGCCTGTGGGCTGAGTGGGGTGACTCCAGCGACCGACCGCTGTGTTTGAAAGGTTTCAGAAGGAAAAAGCAAGAGAGAACGTCGGGCCAGGACCTGGAAGAGACCTGGAGCCTTTGGCAAAGGCCGGAAGAGGGTCCAGTTGCCTCCTTGCCCCACCACGCCCACCCCCACCCATGGGAAAATGCTCCAGGGCCAGCTGAACCCAGGCCTGGTCCTGTCACCCAGCAGGGTCAGTCAGCATGGGACCAAGTGTCCCCACGGGGCTCCAAACGGCCGTGATTTAGGAAAGATCCCCCAGGGACATTTAGTAGGAGGTTTTTCACGGGCTACTTATGAAACGAATAAGGCAATTACTTTTTCTCCTGCTTTTTAATGACAGGAAAAGGTGGTAATGCTTTTATTTTACGCTAAGGAGTGGATGGGGGCAGCTCCCTCTCTAATTCCAGTGCCCAGTGTGGTCATCCAGTCGCAGCTGGTAGTCGGTCCATCGAGGGCCCCAGTGGCTTCCTGTCCACTCAGGAAGGAGCCCACTGTCTGCGACACGCGGTCTCACGGCCGGCCGCCTGGCCCGCACCGGCTGTCCTGTCTGCAGCGGCGCCGCGTGCTGCTCAGGCCGCGCGGTGGCGCTGGGGAGCCCACCTTGGTCTGGGCGAGTCCCTTGCCCCTTCTCCACCTCTAACAAACCTGCCCTCTTGCTACCTCCCGTCTCTCCTTTAACTCTTTTCCTTATTTAGAGTTTAGGGTTATCATGAGATATTTAACTTCCCGGGTCTGGTTTACTTTATTTAAATGATGGTCTCAAGTTCCAACCACCACTGAAAAAGACTTAGAAAAAAATCCAGCATCCCCTCAGGGTAAAAACCTCTGATGAAATACGTCAAGAAGGACCTCACCTCCACAACGATAAAAGCAGCGGTTGGCAAACCCACAGCAAACGGAGTGGAGAGAAATAGAATCTATGCCTTCCAAATCAGCAATGAGCCGAGGGCGACCACTCCCGCCACGGCTGGTCAACAGAGAGATTGACACGCTAGCCACAGCAACCAGGCAAGAGAATGAAAGGGTCGGTGAGTGGTTAAACAGGAAGGGAAGAAGTCAAATCATCTCTATTCACAGAGGTCATGATCCTTCACGTAGTAGGCCCGAAGACTCTACCAGAAGATGCTTAGAGCTGGTAAACAAATTCAGCCAAGTGGCAGGCTCCAACACAAGAACCCTGACCCGTACCCTGAATCCGACCCTAAACCTAACAAACCCTAACTCTAACCCTTATCTTAACCCAAAACAGCCCTAATCCTAAACTTAACTGTAAGCGTAAATCTAACTTTTGGCCTACCATCAACCCTAAACATAATCCTAAACCTAAGTCTGACCCTAAGAAAATATGCCTACACCTGAACTTAAACATAACATTAAAGATAAGACTAACCCCAAAGCGAACCCAAACCCAACCCTAACTCTAACCAGAACCCAAACCCAACCCTAACCCTAACCCTACCCTAACCCTAACCCTAACCCCTAACCCTAACCCTATCCCTAACCCCTAACCCCTAACCCTAACCCTAACCCAAACCCTAACCCTAACCCTAACCCAAACCCAACCCTAAACCTAACCCTAACCCTAAGCCTAACCCTAACCCTAACCCCTAACCCTAACAGAAACCCAACCCTAACCCTAACCCTAACCCTAACCCCTAACCCTAACCCTAACCCTAACCCTAACCCAAACCCAACCCTAACCCAACCCTAACCCTAACCCTAACCCTAACCCTAACCCTAACCCTAACCCTAACCCTAACCAATCTAACTGTAGCGTGGACTCTAATGGGAAACCTAACCTGGACCCTAACTCAGACGCTACTCTGAGCCTAACAAACCCTAACCCGAACCCTGACCAACATTAACACTAACCCTAACACTAAACAACCCTGACAGTGACCCTAACTGTAGCGCTAACCCTAAACGTTATCCTAACCCTAAGCATAAATGTAATCGTCAGAACCAGTATCTAACTCCAAACTTTAACTTAACATTAACTCTAACCCTCATCCAGACAATATCCCTAGCCCTAAGCTTAACTCTAACATTAACCCTGAGCAAGCATTTCCAACCCTATCCTTACCCTCAATCCGAGCCCTAACCCTAACCTAAGCCTAACCTTGACCCCTACCCTGGGGTTCGCGTGTTAGTACCACACACACACACACACACACACACACACACACACACACACACAGGACTCCCCAAGATGTAGCTGCAGGGCTCTGGGTGGAGTCCTACCCCCACGGCAGCCATGTCAGCTGTCCCCACACCCTCCCTCCACTCCGGCGGGGGCCGTCTCTCAGCCAGGGTGGTCCAAAGGCAGAGCCTCTCCCAACCCTGCCCTAGGTAGCCCCCTGGGGAAACTTGCGCCCATGGAGTGCCTCCCTTCCTGGGTCCCATCACGGGCTCCAGTGACCTTAGCCCTTCCCAAATTGAAACCCTGGGGCCCAGACTCGGTCTGGAGGGCGCAGTCCATGTCTCCAGAGCCGGGAAGTCAGGAGAAGGGTGACCACTCAAGGAACTCAGGGTCTCCAAGGTGGGTTGGCACAGGGCAACACTGGATGGCACTGGGGGCCTCTCAGAGCCCTTGTTTGTAAGAGTCTAGTGGCGTAGCTATGGCCGCTTGGATGTCCTGAGTCAGTTCAAAGCTTTGACCTGTCGTGGTCATTGTGACTTCGTGGAAGAGCTAGAAGCTGCAAGTGCCAGACCCGGTGACCAAGTGCATGAGGACACGCCACCACGGTCCTAAGGCCCACCTCTCTGGGGGGGATTGGCAGCAGCACTCGGCTGCTTTGAATTAGACTTCGTCAAGACATTCATGCAAGAGGACTTCCGGAGCCGCTTGAGAAAGTGGCCAGAACCACGGATGAGCACGCGTGAGGGGAAGGGAGGGTCTCGGCGGAGTGTGGCAATGTGTCTTTCACGGTAATAATTTCTCAATTTAAACATTCACCAGGTGTTCTGGTCACGCCTGTGTGTCTGTGATCAGGCTACACCCTGGATTCATCTGTCCCCAGCAGCCCAGCTCTGCTCCTCATCCTGGCGATGCCCACATCCACGTCCCGCTGCCTCTGCTTCCACACCCCGCACCCCCTCTGCAGATCCCCGACAGCAGAAGTACAAGGGTCTGCTCAGGGCCCAGCCTGGGAAGACTAGGGGACAGTCACAGACTGGGGCCAGGGGACCCACCCTGAAACAGAAACCGCGCCCCACCCCACCCCAGCAGAAGGACCTCAGAGGGCAGAGGGAACGAGGGACCAGCACGGCAGGACAGCCCCCGCTCCCTGGGGCAGGAGGGAGGGGCTAGGCAGTGCCCACCGTGACCCACCCAGCGAGTACGGGAAGCAGCTGCACATAGGCGGCAGGGGGGAGCCCCCGCTGGGTCCTCTGGACTGTCCACCCACGGTGAGTGTCCCAGAGACTGCGCTCTGACCTGGGAAGCCAGTGACACTGGGGACACGGCTAGCATGGCCGCCAACTCAGTGTGAGCTTGGACAGGACACGGTACCCAGGAATTTGGCCCAGCCTGTCTGGATGGGGCAGCAAAGATAAGACCTGCATTTCAGCCAGCAGGCTTCCAGGAGAGGCCGCGCCCCAACACACACACACACACACACACACACACACACACACACACACACACGTGGGCAGCACCTTGCTGGTGGACCGGACGCCAAGGAGGGGCAGGCCTGCCACCCTGCCCCGCAGCGCCCCACGGCATCAGTCCAGCGCCAGGGGCCACAGGCTGCAGGGACCCTCCCTCTGTACACCGGTGAGCTCCAGGGGCCCCAGGGCCCCACGCTCACGCTTGAGGTAAGGGTCTTGCTCTGGCCACCCCCTCGCACAAGCGTCTGCTCTCCGTCCTCAAATCATCCCGAGCCACTTCCAGGCCAGGTTTGGGGCCTCCTTGAGTCCTGCCTGGGGACACGCAGAGGGAGTTTTATTAACTAGTGGACACAGAAGTTGTAGCGTCTGTCCATGTTCTCACAGACGTGAAGGCAGCCACCGGGCAAGGGCTTGCAGCCACCGGGCAAGGGCTTCCAGCCTCCTGTCCGACACAGGGACATCGGTTCCCCCGTGGCCCCACAGAGCGGCGACCACCAGTCCCGTCCTCACCTCTGTCCCCAGCACTCATGTTGGGACTGGGGACGCTGCGGTCCCACCTCCGGCACACCAGGCCTCACCTCCCAGAGTGTGTTCTTAAAATTCCTTACAGATTAACCCACATTGATGTAAACCCCATAAAAGCACAGGTTTCGCATTCTGCCGGGAGATGCTCTGTAATTTCCCCGACAACCTGCCGGGAAAGGGGAGGAAAGCCCAGCGAGGGGCCAGCGCCCGGGCTGGGAAGCAGCTTCAAAGGCTCCGAGGGCTATAATTAGGGGCCGCCCTGCACTGCCCCAGCAGGAAGGCTGAGGGCCTGGAAGGATGCCCGGCCGGCAGGGAGGAGGGAGGCTGCAGCCTGCAATCCACGGGGATGCCCACGGGGAGGCCCAGGGGCCCCGCAGGGTGGGGACGCCTCTGTCCCACCACACCACAGGGTCCCTGGGCCACAGACACCACAAGGAAGAGGCCACCCTCGCTGCCACAGGGACCAGCGGCTGGGGACACGCACAGCACGATCCCTGAGCACAGGAAGGCCGATTGCCGCTGACCTAGCGCCAAAGGCAGGTGGATGGGGCCACGCCAGAGCCGAGCACCGTGACTGGCATGTTGCTGTTCTGTGCGTCTCTCTCTCTCTCTCTCTCTCTCTCTCTCTCTCTCTCTCTCTCTCTCTCTCCTTTCTTTGTTCCTTTTTTCTTTCTCTTTCTCTCTTCTTTTTTTCTTTCTCCATTTCTTTCATTCTAGAAATCAAACCCAGGGCTTTCCAAGCCTGTAAAAAAAATTTTTTTTAAAGACAGGGTCTGGCTAAGTCCAAGGGTCTCCCAAACTGATCCCAAACTTGTAATCCTCCTGCCTCAGCCTCCTGCGGTGCTGGGACTGCGATGTTCCACCGCGCCGGGCACCGGAACCGCTGGGCGTGGGTGTGCCGAGAAGCGCGTCTGCAGGCATCCTCTCAGGACGGGTCTGAGGTCCCCACGGGAGAGCAGCGCAGGGGGCACCGAGGGTCCAGCCCTGGACCCTGAGTTTTCTTTGCTTTTCTTTTTTAGAAAGACCAAGAGGGGTTGGGGGCTGCAGGCTGCCTGTCTTCTCATGGCTGTCCAGTGTGCTTTTGATCTAATAAAGGTTCTTTCTAAACAGCCACGGCCATTGCTTTGTCTCCTAATGCCAGAGTCCGCGGCCCTAGCAGGAGCAGCGACGGACCCCGGGAGGGGCGTCCCGGCCTGTGGTCCAGGATGGAGGCAGGTGCCAGCGAGGAACACGGAAACAGCGAGCTCAGAAAGGGAGGTTGAATTTGCTTGTAAGACTGCGCGTTTTACGTAAATTGTGCCCTGTGGCAGCCGGCGATGGGGTGCAGTTCAGTCACATGATGGCTGTTTTGGCTCTGTGGACATGGAGTCTGGGCAGTGTTCCTGCACGGCAGGGCTGTGGCACCGTCCCCGGTAAGGACCCGGGTGTGAACAAAGGCAGCTAAGTGAAACACTAGCTCCCTCAGAGCTTCCCAGGGCTAAGCCAGGTGTGGCGCCCACCTGTCGTTCCACCATTCTGAGAGGCTAAGGCAGGAAGGTCTCAAATTAGATCTCAGCCTGGGCCACTTAGTGAGACCTGCTCAAAACAAAAATAAATGTCAAATAAATAAATAAAGAGCTAGGGGGATGTTGATAGCTCTGAATAGCAAATACCACCCCCACAACCAGAGCCTGAATAGGGGCCTCAGAGCCTGAGCAGGGGCCCTGGAGCCTCAGCAGGGGGCCCAGAGCCTCAGCAGGGGGCTCAGAGCCTCAGCAGGGGGCTCAGAGCCTCAGCAGGGGGCTCAGAGCCTCAGCAGGGGCCCAGAACCTCTGCAGAAGGCCCAGAGCCCGAGCAGGGCCACCCGGGAACACCAGTACAGGTGCTCCAGCACCACAGAGGAGACTCCACCACAGGGAATTCATGGGCTCCACCCCAAGGTTCAGGGCTGAGGTTGGGGGGGGGGGGCTGGTTTCTCCTCTGGCTCTTGGTGGCGCCCTGCCTCCGTGTCCTTGCCGGGCAGCCCTCTGCCACATGTCTGTGCTCTCCTTCTCATACAGACGCCAGCCGTTAGGACCAGGGCTCACACCAACACCCCATCTTTCCCTAGTCACCTCCTGAAAGGCTGCTTCCCGGTGTCATCACGTTCTGAGACAGCGGGGGCCAGGACTTCAGCCTATAAATCTGGAGGTCGTCACTCGGCCCCTAGGGCCCAGGACCAGCGGTGGGCTGCTTTCAGTCACCGTCAGGAGCAGGCAGGGTGTGGCAGTGTGTCGTGGGGTCAGCCGTCAACACCAGGAATCAAAGCGGCAACGTGAAAGCTGGCATTGTGGCTTTCCTGAGTGACGCTGGGAAGGGAGGGGACATACGAGGACTGGGACCCCGGATCAGCCACGTCTTTCCCCACCTGCCTGTGTTAACTCAAGTCACACATACGAATGGTATCAGTCAAACAGCCGCTCAAACAGCGGAGCTTCCTCCAGTGGAGTTCTGAAGCGACAGTGGCTCCGCAGTGTGGCGGCCACAGGACACCATGACCCATCCTGGGCTGCTGGGCAAGAATGCACTCACATCTTACTTGAAACTACAGCGACAGAGAGGCCACGGAGGAGCGCACGGCCCCGGCCTGCTGCCGGCCAGGCACTCCGCCTCGTGAGGAGACGCGCGCTAAGCGAGCCTTCTCTGCCCTTCTCATCATACAAGTCAGGAGAGATCACGGTCGAAACCTCACCCAGCCGCTGGCAAGGCCGCCACCATCCCACGGTCACAGGGACACCGAGTGTCCTGCCGCACCACTGCAACGGCGTGTGTGTCATGTCTGCAAGATGCAACCGAAAGCCACAGTCAGCGCTTAAATTTCAAAATATTACAGCCAAAGAAAGGCCACGAATCCGCCTCAAACCCTCCCTCCCTTTCACCTGGACGGCACTCACTGGCCTCTGTCTGAAGCAGCTCTTAGTAGTCCTCGTTCTCGAGTGTCTCTAGGACTGTCGCGACGGCCCTGATGTCCTGACGTCACTGGGACTGGGGAAGAGCCAGACGCCGGCGAGGGCACACCGCCATGTTTCCACAAGCCTGCTTCTCCACTGGGCAGCGCTGGCAGCGGTGCTTGTGATCAAACCTTGTCCGTTCTCGCACGAGAGACGTTCCGGCACGTGTCAGGAGGTGGCAGGAACCCACACCAGAGCGGGAGGTGAGGGGCCTGCGACGTGCCTCCTACTGTGACAAATGTTATTGCAACATCGCCATACGTTTCCGTGACACCTCGTGCACTGTATGGAAATACACGTGTCATTCCGTGAGGGTCAACATGGACGCCAGTCTTCCGTCCCGCGATCGCTCTCAGCCACCAGCACAGCAGCCCCGAGTCACCCCCGGGAATGGCCCTGGCCAGGACATTCAGTCCCTGTCTCTTCCGAGGAGATCTGGGGGCAGGAGGGCCACCTGGGCTCCTGGAGACCACCCTGCCTCCATCTGGTCTGGGCCGAGCTGGCACAGTGGGGCTGGGTGAGGTCCCCAGGAGGAGGTGCCACACATGCGGCTGAAACAGCAGGCCTGCCTCGCACCCCTCCCGGGGCCGGAGCGGCGCATCCCAAGTGCCCGCACCATGACATTCTGAGAGGCTTCTTCCCACTGGCACACAACATGTTCTCTGGTGTCTTCACGCAACAGAAAACAGTCTCTCTCTTCTGTCTCTCTTCTCTCTCTCCCTCTCTCTCATTTTGAGACAGGGTCTTGCTAAGTTGCCCAGGCTGAGCCTTAAGCTGCCATCCTCCTGCCTCGGCCTCCAGAGGGCTGGGATGACCGGGTGTGCCAGCACGTCTGGCTCGGGGGTCCCACTCTCAGGGCACGGAGCGCCCCCCAAGGCCCCACCCTCCTGACCTAATCACTCCAAATGCCACCTAACATTGTCACCCCAGAGGGCAGGGTTCCAGCACCCGAACTGTGAGAGGCCAGCGTCGGGAGAGCTGAGCTGCAGCCCGGGAGCAAAACGCCAAAATTCCACCTGTTCCACCGCTCGATAGTTCACCAAACATCATGGTCGTTACGCTGTTGGTACAGTCTACACGTTTTTGTCTTAATATTGAATTAGAGGAAAATGCAGAAAAAAAAGTTCAAAAGGGAATCACTTTGAACATCTAGAGCAGCGTGTCTAATCCGCAGCCCTTATTTGTTGCTGCAGTTCAGCTTTCCCTCTGAGCTACACCCCGCCCCGTTCCACTATTTATTTGAGGCGGGGTCTCACTAAGCGGCCGAGCTGCCCAGGCAGGGCTCAAGCTTGCGATCCCCCCGTCTCAGCCTCCTAAGCGCTGGGACGACGGTCCTACATCTCCAGGCCTGTCACCCTTGTTCTTCTGAGCGAAGACAAACTGTCTTGAGCCACACGTAAAACAAATAATACTCTGGTTAGTGTACACAAGTAGGAAAGCTTCCTTTTGAAAAGTTTATTGCAATATTGAAAAATTGAGGGCAAAAGAGAACCCACGAGAGGTCACGAGTTGGATTAATCTACACTGTGAGCTCACAGATTTTTTTAAACCCTAATTTCAATTTTCACCTCTACTTCAATTGCAGAGACTGAAAACACGAGTGACGACAGACTCCGGGGAGGAAACTGCGATGGGGGCCGGTCCCTGCCTTGGGGTCCAGCAGGGAGGGAAGCACCATCCCGGGGGTAAGGCTGGTCCCAAGGGTGCCCACACTAACTCAGACCCACTGGCAGGTGGCTCCCCTGATGCCAGGCTGGGAACCGCTGCTCTGGGCAGGGCCTGTCAAAGGCTTGGGGCCACCAGGTGCACCATCTGAAAGCTCATTAGAAATGCAAATTCCCGGGCCCGCCCAGCCTTCTGGGAGCAGAGGCGGAGGCCCGTCCCTGCTGGAACAAGCCTAGGGATGCCAGCCAAGCAGGGGAACTGAATGCCGCCCTCTGAGAGGGGCAGGGGCGGGGCCGGAAGTAGCAGAGAAGGAAAGCTGGCCCCAGGCTCTCTGAGAAGAGCCAGACTTGTGGGACTTCGTGACACAGTTAGGCCTGCGGGGCAGGGCCAGCACACGTGCAGACCTTTAGGAGATGCTGGGGACCAGGACACTACGGAACAGGTTACGGAACAACGCAGGCAGAAAGGTTCCCTGGCAACCTGGAGGCCCAAGGATCAGCACACCCCCTCCCCACATCACAGCCCAGGGAAGGAACGTGGACATGGAAGAGCTGTCTTGGTCACCTGGTGGCTGGGACACTCGGGGAGGAGAGGTTTATCTCAGCTCACAGTACAGACGTCTCAGCCTGCTCACGTGCACAAGGGCAGAAAGGCCTGGCAGGGGACAGCTGCTGGTGGCGAGGGCACGCGGGGACAAGGACACACACCTTCCCATGTCATGCCCCCGTGACCATTTGGCCCAGCTGACCCCACGATTCAATCTCCTTCCTGATTGATGAGGCTTTGGGGGACACTGCCCAGACCCAAATGTCAGCGCTGACACCGATCTCCCCACCGAGACCTGGGCAGTCACACGGTCCTGCACTGAGGCTGACCAAAAGTGGCACAAGGCCAGTACGAACACAGGACCGACTCCTGCCCCGCCCGTGAGCTCATGCGCCCTCCCTCCCTCGACATGGTTCAACCACGCACACATCCTCATCCAAGTCTCAGGAGCCTCGTGTGAGGCCCCAGGGGGAGGCTGGGCAGTTTGCAACGCTGGTGCCAAACTCTGGGTATAGTGAAGGCTCCCGAAGGGCCAGAGGCAACCAGGCACCCAGAGCAGGCAGAAACCGTGCATGCCGCTGAGACGGCGCCCGTGTCCTGCTCTCACACAGGCCCAGTCCCTCCCCTTGAAGGCAGGATTCCTGCCTGGGAAAGTCCCTGCTGTCCCTCCTGCCAGCACCCTCTGGTGTGAATCAACTCTTGCTTTCCTGTCTTCCTGGACCACTGGTAAGTTCACTGCCCACGTCCACAGCCCTCCACATACCATGTGGCCTGGCACTGGGGTGTGGACACAAAAGGCCACCTGCCGGACAGTCCCAAATGTGAGAAGCGGCCGGATGGGCAAAGCTCCTGCCTCAGAAAGCAAGGCAGGGCTGCCAGGAGCCAGGACAGAGAGGCACTGGATGACCTTGGCTGACGAAAGAGTCCGCACAAGAGGGTGGCACCTGAAAGCCAGCACACCATGCACCGTAAGACAGTTCTGTTGGGTCAGCTGTATCGCAGATCCAAAACGAAGCCCAGCGTCTTAGCACCGGTCTGTCTGCTCACCTCCTGCCCTTGCCCTGACTTGAGTCATATCCTTCCCAGCAAACACGGCTGGCTGCCTGAAACGAAGCTGGCCACCATCTGTCCCCTCAGAGGTCGTTCAGAGTGGGCTTCCTGAGACACAGCATGGGCCAGGAGCCAGACATGAACCCCGACCGCTGACCCTGGGACCCCAAGGCATTGCCCAGGTGTGGCCAGAGGGCCCCGTCCTGCCTGTCTCCTCAGTTGTGGCAGTAATGGTGGTGCTTTCTCTACAAGTGTCTGGGAGACTCAGGGGGCTCACAGGACTCTCTGCACAGTGCCCAGTACAGACAGACAGACATATACACGCAGAGGGACATGAGCTCACACAGACAGATGGCACCCGTCATGAGGACGTCAGATGAGTCCTTTCCCACCGAGTCCTACGCCAGGTACCTCCCTCCAAGTGTGCTGGCTGGCAGTGTACCTCTGTAAGGAGCAGCTCCCAGCTCCGCACTGCTCTAGAGGGTTTTCATTTTTTAGTACTAGGGATTAAACTCAGGGCCTTTGCATTGAGCTATATATTTCCAGCCCTTTTTTATAGTTTTTATTTTGAGACAAGGTCTTGTCAAGTCATAATAGTTGCCTACACTGAGCTTGAACTTGCAATCCTGCCTCGGCCTTCCAGAGTGCTAGGATTACAGGTGTGCCCCACCATCCCCAGCTTCCTCCAGGGCCTTTGGCAGGCAGCACCAGGAG
This sequence comes from Ctenodactylus gundi, assembly GCA_004027205.1. NCBI lineage: Eukaryota > Metazoa > Chordata > Mammalia > Rodentia > Ctenodactylidae > Ctenodactylus > Ctenodactylus gundi. The sequence goes on along the minus strand of PVKB01004331.1, from coordinate 55,876 downwards.
GAGTAATGGCTTACTCGGGGCTTCCTGGGCAGCAGCCCAGGTTCAGAAAAGCCCTCCAGAGCCTTAGAGTCCCATTCTGGCCAGTCAGGTGGGGTGGCGAGTGTGTGCTGGCGCTAAGACAGGATTGCCCGACAGCTTGTCTATCTACATGGAGCAGGTAAACTAAGGCCCCCGACTGTCTGGACCAGTGAGCCCTGCGGGGTTCCCAGACCTGAGGGAGCCTGGGCTTCCTCATGGAGTGTGGGGTCTCTGTGTCCCTGCCCGGCTACGAGCCACAGACCTAACTATCAACCAGGTTCAAGACCAGGAGAGACCGGACCCCACACACGCTGGGTGAATGGAGGAACTGCTCCCCTCCCCCAGGACCGGCCGCTGCCTGCAGAGGATTTAGGGCCCCAGAGCCCCACCCTTGCTGACCCCTGCACTGCCCATGCTCCCCAGGTCCCGAGCAGCAGAGCAGCAGGCAGGACGCAGCTCCCAGACAACGCAACCTGCCCGCCCTGCTGGGGCAGCTAGGCGATGAGCGTTGACTGTGATGGCACAAACATCGCCCACACGCCTGCCCCCAGCCCAAGACGGGGGGCAAGCCCCACCAAACACGCTCAGCGGCTACTGGGCTTTCCCTGCGTCTGCAGAGGTCACTGCTCGACATGCTCAGTGCCTGCTGGCTCTTGTCCCCGTCCCCAGAGTCCTTATGAAAGTCTGATCTAAGTCCCCAGTCTGCTGTCTACTGGAGTTCCGTAAGTGGTAGGCTTAAACGCCAGGTGCATTTGCAGAGAGGTGAGCCACACTCACATGGCACAGGTGGCCGGAGGGGACACAGACTATGACAGCTGTCAGCTCCAATGACGATGACTGAACTGTTGGACCCAAACCAGCCCGTGCAGTGGCTCCGCCTGGCTCATTCCAGGGCTGGCAGGGAGCACCGAGCCTGGCAGGAAGCCTCCCTGGGAATTTACCAGGAACCCCAGACAACACTCCCTGGGGAGCACCAAACCAAGAGGACTTCCACTTACTCCCTGACCTCCTGCAGCAACTGTCCGCCGCAGGGCTCTGCGCGTGGGGTCTGCCTTGCACCCCGAGGCCGCCTGGCCCCTGCAGCTCGGGCCCTGCCTCGTGGTGAGCTTGCGGAGCCACCCAGGGCAAGCTCCTCCACTGGCAGAGAACAGTGTCTGTTCTTGCTGGACTAAGTGGCACGTGGAAGGGCCCTGGTCCCAGAGCCACAGGCACACTCCACCAGGGTCTGGGAGGCAGTCTTCTCTACAACCCCAGGGTCTCCCCAGGGAGAAACACGTGCAGATTGTTTTTGTGGTGACGGAGATGGAGCCCACGGCCTTCACACTAAGCTCCACCCCCAGCCCGTTTTGTTTTTTTGAGATAGAAAATTTTTTAGATAAACCGCCAAGACAGGGCTCATACCTGTGATCTTCCTGCCTCAGCCTCCCAGCGAGCTGGGATTACAGGCATGCACTCCCAGGCTTAGCATTCTCTGTGCGTTCTGTCCCTACAGCCCTTGGCTCAGGACAGGAGTCAGTCCTCAGGACAGAGCTGGGGGTGACGCGCCCCCACACCCTACCCAACTGCGCAGAACTGAGGGGACAGTTCCCAAAGGAAGCCACAGGGACAGAATCAGGAGGACCGCAGCCAGACCAGGGCATCCCTGCTGCACCCCGCGGGGCGTTTGGCCACGAATCCAAATAGGCCCCTTCAGGCCCTCCGCCCTGTTCAGGCCGCTGCAGCACCCATACTCAGCACCCTCCGCCCGAGGCTCTGGCCGCCAAGCCGGGCCGCTCCTTGCCGCCTCCGCAGACCCTCCAGCACGGTCTCCTCCAGCAGCCCCCGTGGCTGGCTGCCACCGGCAGCCTCTGGCCACCCCCAGCCGCCAAGCTCCACCCTCAGCTGACCCGCGGTAAGAGGCACTGCGGGGACCCCGTCCACGCGTGCGGCTCCCTGGGACCTGAGGCTCCCCACCAACCGAAGAGCACATGTCAAACTGTGGGGCCCCCGGCCTCGGCCCGTACACCCCGTGCGGCCTGGGAGCCTGCTCTCGGACCCCACCCGCCCAGCTCTGCCCTGGGCCTTCGACACGGCCCTCCCCTTCACCCCATGGGACCCCCAATGCTGAGAGCTTAGCAGGAGCCGCCTCTGCGCACACGGGCCCAGCAGGCTCCCTGCCCCTCGCAGATGCCCCTCGATCGCCTTTACTTCTTCACGTCCCTTTGCTGAGCCCCAAGCACACACCTGGTGCCCGGCGAGTGCTGGGTAAACAGAACAGACGCGTGCACGCGTGAGGAACTTCTCCACTGCTTACATTTAACGATTTGCGAGCAACTTACTGGATAAAGACATGAAGTGGTTAGGGACACGCGGCCCTAGAGGCAGATGTTCTCCGTGCTCCTCCGTGATGACAGCCCTCTCCTTCCAAATGACACGTGGGCAGACAAAGAAATGCACGCACCAGTACGTGCGCGTGCCTGTGGTGTCTGTGCATGTGTGCTCGTGTCCAGGCTCGTGTGTGCCAGTGTGGTGTGGCCACATCTGTGGGCGCAGGCACCGTGTGCACATATGTGCATGTGGGTACGGGTGCAGGCCCTAATGTGCATGTGTGCACACCCATGTACAAGTAAATATGTAATGTGTGGTTGCATGCACCTGCATATGTGTGCCCATGTGTCCACTGACCATGTGCTGTGTGCTGTCTGTGTGTGATGTGTGCATGCGTGTGCATACACGTGTGTGTGTGCAGACAGCAGCTTCCTTGGGCCTCCACGGCCGTGTGAGTCACCTCTGCCATGGGTAATTACTGCAGGAGCTTGCGGTTTTGAACACAGATAGGATCTATCAGATCGCTGGTGATTGCATCTCCAGGTGGCTGAAGGGGAGGCAGCTGGAAGCAGTCCGAGGGCGACTCCCGGGTTTCAAGTGTGAGACAGTGGGCGACGTCAGCGGGGCCGTTGCTAATGAGGCAGCTGGCGACTGGTCCCGACCTGTGTCTTTGCCCATAAAAGATGAAAGAGCTCCCGGGGCGGGACTGCACCCACTTGCCCCTGCTCCTGTCTGGGCATCTGTGGTTGGGCCTGTGGTCACCTTGGAGGGGGACAGTAGCCTCAAAGACACCCTCCACAGGCCCTGGACAAACCACCCCAACCTGGGGCCCGAGGGGGCATCCTGCCCATCGCTGTAGACAGCAGTGGCGTTGACAGCAATGCCACCAATGCTATCAGCAGTGGCCCTGTGGTGACGAGCAAAGCCAGGGTCCTAGGTCACATGGTCTCAGCGGCAGGTCCAGGGTCAAACCCAAGTCCATGCGGCTCCAGGCCCGAGTTCTTAGCCAGCCTGCAGGTGCCCTCCATGCCCTGTGAGGAGGTAAGAGCTCTACGTTCTGACCTCTACCTACGAGGGGACTCGAAAGTCACCACGAAAAAACCGGACATGCACAATTCAGGTAGGAAGAACTAAGCTCTGGACCTAAAACTACGTAATGTTAAATAAAACACAGCAGTGATGAGAGAAATACTCCTCTGTGTCCAAGAAGGTGCAGACCAGGCTACAAACTGCTTACAGAGTCAGAAAAATATTTTAAAAATCTCATTAGTGTTATCTAAGAAGTGGCAAGCCAGTGGGCATCACTGGGCCAGGACCCAAGAGGGGACAGGAAGCCAAGTGGTGAGACCAGCCTTTGGAACCACTCCAGCACCCACGTCATCCACCTAGCGGCAGGAGGCAGCGAAGAGGCTGAGCTGAGAGCCTTCTGGGACCCAGAGAACAGGAGCCAGCATCTACCCCACAGAGGCAGACCCACTGCCCAGGACAACGGCACCACGGCAGCTGCGGTCAGCAGAGCTCGCCAGCGCATGCAGAGCCCGCAGCAGGGCCAACGGACACTCAGTCGCTCAGAAACGCTTCTAAAGCAATCTCCACACGCCAGGGCCTGCAGTGACTAGCGTAAGTAACTTCTAAAATCCTATCTGGAAGGAAATAACCAGATCCTCAGCTTCTAGTTATTTTTCGCAAAAAAATTTTCAAAAAATAAACTGTTCAGCCTACCAAGATAACCCACCATGCACAAACGCTCGGCTGCATGAACAAAACCCCAGTGCGAGCAGCAGACAACGGAGACAGACACCCCACGACCCCCGGCGTGAAAAGGACCAGATATGAACGTATAGGTCGAGAACAAAACTCTGGCAGGGAACCTGAGGCTCTGAAAAACGAAATATGCACATTTCAAATACCACAGAGAAACCTTACAACTAAAAATCACAGGCCTCTGCTAGTTTCTTCTTGCTGCGATAGCAAACTGTCACAAACTGAGAGGCTCAAAACAACACACCTGATTCCCTTTTGGTTCTGGACCTCACTGGGCTGACGTCAAGCTGTCTGCAGGGTGGATTCATTTTAGGTCTCTAGGGGAGAATAAAATTTTCCAGCATTTTCCAGCCCAGTCCTGACCATTCTCCCTGGCCCGTGGCCGCAGTTCTTGAAACATCTTTCTACTCTCTGTTACACGGTTTGACTCTGGTCATCAAGTATTTGTATATTCTGGATTAATTACGGATTCTGAGTGGTGCTGGGAGGTGGGGCCTGGAAGGATGTACTCTGGCCCCGCTTCTCCCTTGCCCTGACCCTTCCTCCTCTGCTGCGGTGAGCAGCTGCTCCCACCAGCCCCTTCCCACCATTGCCAGCTGCCCGTGAGTGCACTAAGGCCTCCAGAAACTGTGAACCAAATTCACCCTTTCCTTGCGGGTGTCAGGGGTCTCGGCAACGAGAAAGCAACTAAGACACTCTCACGACGCAGGTGAACCCACCAGGGTAGCCCAGGAAAGCCTTCTCTCGAGATTCCCAGTCACACCACAAAGCCCCTGAGCCATGAACGTGCTCCCAAGTTCTCAGATCAGGACACAGGCACGCTGCGGGCATTCGTCTGCCTTAGACAGTAACCACAGCCAAGTACTTCATAGGAACTTGGTTGAGCTTCCTAAGTACTGTGGTGTGGCTCTGGAACGTCCCCCAAAGTCTCATGTATTTGAATGTTACAGATTGTCTACAGAACCACGCGCTGTTGGGAGACTGGGGCCTGGTCTGGAGGGGTGGGTTACAGGCATGTAAACTGGATTACAGGTGTGTAAGTTGGATTACAGGCGTGTAGTGGGGGCTCACCACACCTTCCACACCTGGATCCAGGAGGGGCTGGTCACTGAGATAGGACCTGGCAGGATGTATAAGCTGCTTCCCGCCTTCCTTGGGGACGAGTCTCAACTCGCCTTGACTCGGCTTCCTGTGTGTGATGTCGTGAGAAGCCGCCTCCACCTCGGCCTTTGCCATGTCCTTCCATGGCTGCCGGCCGCCCCTGAGTGGACTGTGACCTTCTGAAACTGTGAGCTAAAATAAACCTTCTCTGGCCTAAATGTGTGGGTGTTGGGTATTAAGTCAAAGCAACGGAAAAGTGACTGAGACACTAAGTTTCAATCACAGCCAAAAAGCAAATCAGTAACGTAAGAGGCAGATGAGAACTACGCATAGAGAAAGATGCACGCAAAGATAAGAGAGTAGAAAATGCCAAGGAAAGAGTGCGGGGACACACAGGACGCTGCGGGGCAGTCAGGCTTAAACCTGAATCCCAGGAGGGACGGAAAAGACAGCAGGGAGAGAAAAATCGTGGAGGACACGTCGAGGGAAATTTTCCAACGTTTATCAAATACATCAATCTACAGTCATGGGAAAAAACATCAAAGCTGGGGGAAGGAGACACGTTTCCTCCAGAGGACCAAGAGAGGGCGGACGGTGGTGGGGATGCCAGGCCGTGATACTTAACAGAAGTCATTTTTAAAACCCTACCTGAAAGAAATTACCACTGTCTTCAGGCTCTAGTTACATTTTACAAATACATTGTCAAGTAAAACGCTCAGCTTGTAATGATAAGCAGGCACACAGGAACACAACCGGCCCCGCGCAGGGCACCAGCAGGGCGTCACCGACAACCCGCGGGGCCCCACCTCACACGCGTCCTTGACGTGACCTCTGCTCTCCGCAGCAGCGAGGCTGGAATGTGCCCTCTTCACAGAAGAGGTGGCAGCAGGGGACAGGCAGGCAGGTGGAAGCACAGCGTGGCAGGAGAGGGTCCTATGCGGAAGCGGGTGCGCAGCAAGGGACCCAGCTCGCGGCAGAGCACCTGCCTAGCACCCACACGCCCCTGGGCTCCATTCCCAGCACCACAGAGAGAGAGGGGGGAAGCAGAGGTTAGAGAGACCCGGCTGGCACCCGAGGAACGTACGTAAGTAGGTGGGGAACGAGCTGCTGGATATTTAAAGAACAGCCATAGTTAGGAGGGGACGGCAAGAGCCCCAGGGCACGAGGGCCTCTGGCGAGGGTCCTGAGAAATTTGTGTAAGTTTTTACCAGAATGAAAATACCATCTTGACCTTTTCTGTAAGTTTCTCAAATCTCAATCAACATTCACGTGACTCTGTGGAGAGGGAAAGGAAATGTGAGGAAGGGTGGAGCCAGTATTGCCCAAGGGGTCAAGCCCCGCGACCCGCCCTTCCGGGCCAAGCCCCAGCAGTGTGTCCCTTCGGACCAGGCCCTACCTCTGAACAGCTCCTGGTTCCATAGGTACTGCATAAACATTCAAATACAGGGAGAATCTGACTGGGAATGTCGCTGCTAGCGAAGATGGCGGCGGCCACAGCTAGTCAAACGTTTTTGGAAAAGCCGGGCCTGGCAGCCAGGGCATCGGGGCTTCATCGAAAATGCTATGTGGAGCTGAAGAAAGCGAACCCTGACCTTCCCATGTGAATCCGTGAAGGTGCCAGTGTTCAGCCCAAACTCTGGGCCCACTACGCACTTGGCCAAGAGAAGAGTGCCTCTTTGAACAACTTCAGCGCTGATCAGGTAACCAGAGCCCTGCAAAACGTGCTAAGTGGAAAAGCCTGAAGCCTCAACTGGGGATCATAACCAGAAGCTCTGGAACTGGGCTTCGCGGCACAGTACACTGTGGGGAAGTACGCTCTACTCATTATAAAGCTGACACTGTAAAAAAAAAAAATACGTGAGGCTTTTGGGGAACATTTTAGGTCCAAACCATAACAGAAGGACTGGAGCAAGGCCAAGGGGAGAGCACCCCATCAAGGCCCGGGACACGGGCAGGTCCTGGAAGCCAACTGACGGGCAAGAGAGGGCCTGGGCGCAGGGCAAGGCCTGGGAGGCCGACGCAGCCTGGCTCCCGTGGACAAGCGGCTCCTAGGAGGCACGTCCAGCTGGGCAGCCGCCTCTCTGCCCACCCACACCTGTCCCACACCTGTCCCACACCGCTGTCCACCAGCTCACCTACCGCAAGAACATGCATGTACACAGGTGGGGACGCACACAGATGGTGTAAGCACGCTGTCCGTGGTGGCGAAGGCCGCCTTCCCCACAAAGGACCGCAGGGCGCCAGGCTCTGCGCCGTGAGATCCGCCCCCAGCACCAGGCCCGAGTGCCAGGGGACATGCAGAAAACAGACGCATGCCACCCAGGCCTCAACCCCGGGTGGCACCTTGCAGACAGTGACGACTGCGGAAAACTACAGAGAATGCTGAACATGTTAAAATTTTATTAGAATAAAAGACACACTGACAAAAATAACAGGATAAGAGCACTCAAGCGAGGGAGAGGACTCTGAGGATTCTGGCGATGGGTCTTATACTGAAAGAATTTTTAAAAATTTAGACATTCACTGTGTTTTTGACCATCCCTTGTTGATCAAACATTTACAGCAATTTCCGTCAAGTAAAGTGCCGACAGCCTGCCCTCACCCACCGCATTCCCTGGGTCTGGATCTGGCGCCAGGCAGCTTCCGGCTCTTCTCAGGAAAAAATAAAAAACCCTGACAGGCCGCTACTGTGAACTGACTCAGGACCCTGAGGTAGCTGACGGGAAGGGCACTCGTACACCGCTTCAGAGTGCCAGGAACGACGGGCCGCGTGTGACGTGAGGGGAGGTTCTGGGGACAGTTCGCGACGATGCGTCTTTGACTGCCATAAACACTTTTCATTTTAAGCGCTCGTTAGGCTTTTATCACATCTCCTAAGCCCGACTTGGCTGCGGGGGAGAGGCAGGAACGCGGTGCGCGCAGCCGCAAACCGCCTGCTGGACTTGGACAGACTGCTGCCCGGTGCCAGGCTCCTCCCGCCCTAACATGGGGCGCCCCAGACCCCTGTGCTGCGCACCGACTGCAGCAGAATCCCGCGCAGCACACGGGCGGCGGCAGGCCAGGGTGGCCGGCGGGCACACGCCTCGGCGCCAGCCTCTCCGCCGCGTCCACCGCGGCCCCACAGCTCAGAAGGTGCATTTGTTCTGCTCCAGCTCACCTTCACCTTCCTGTTCCTCCCACGTGATCACAAGGTGACTTTGCATTGAGGAATGAGATGCTTCATCCTGGCTGAGCTTCTCAGAGGCTGGTGCCCTGGTCCCGGCAGGGGACAGGGAGAGAGGCAGGGAGGCAAAGGCACGTGTAGACGGGGCCCGCAGGGACCCCGCGTCCGACAGGGCCCCTGAGGCACCTCGTCACAGTCTGCTGTGAGCCACCAGAGATCCCGCCACGACGACAGTGCCAGCCCAGCTGGCACACGATAAGGTTTGGGAGAAGGATGCACAGAGACGTCCCGAGAGAGCTGATGTTTGAAGGAGACCGAGGAGACCCGCATCCGGAGGCAGCTGGAGGGGCTCCCCGCGAGGAGGCAGCAGACCCACAGCCCAGGCCAGGAGAGGAGCGGAGCACAGGGTACGAGGGCCACAGCCGGCCGGCATCGCACTTGGGAGGGAGTCTGAAAATCGCCGCCCCTCTCCCCTGCCCCCACGAAGCCGCCTGCACACAGCATACATGGCCACAACCTTCACGTGGCCCTCAAAACACACAGGGTCCTTCCAGAGGCCCAGAGGCCCCGCACGGAACCGGGGTCCCCACACCATGGTTCAGCCACTGGAGCGGGCAAGGGGTGGCCAGTCCTAGGAGGAACACCTGCTGGACTCCACTGTCCGCCAGCATGCAGCTACGGCCTGACGGTGGCGGCCTTGACCCTCAAGACCAGCGCATGTGGCCGGCTCCATCAGGCCACCCCTGCCACGCGCACTTGGTGCGCCCATCACGGCCGTGCAGGGGGGCCCTCCCGGTGCAGAGCCGCAGGGCCCCTGCTCTTCAGGCTAACGTTCACCTGTGAGCCAGCATGTGCAGGCTGGCAAATCGCAGATGATTCATGTGGCTAATTTATTTATGACAATCAGGCTAAATTTAGGTTAATTACTTTTTGATCAGTGTCTTGAGGCCACATGCAAACACTCGAGGCCAGTCCGCACAGGCGGGCGCTGCAGGGCGAGCAGGCGCTATCTGATGGACCTGATGCCAGGGCCGGGCAGGGAGGGCTGTCAGGGCTGCCCGGCTCTGCCGCGGTGCAGGCTTCTGGGAGTGCGGCTAGCTCGGGGGCCCCACGTGTCACCAGCCCAGCGTCTGCAAACAGGGTGGGCCCACACGTGGAGTTCTCAGCGTGGTGTGAACACGGGGCCCCACCCGGCCCTCCTGCCCCTGGCCCAGACCCGGCCACTGCGTTTCCTTCTTCGTTCGTGGAGCTGGGGCTCGAACTCAGAACCATCATGCTGAGCTACTTTCCCGGCCTTTCAGCTTGGGTTTTGACGGGGGTCTCGCTAAGACACTAAACTGCTCAGACTGAGCCTGAACTCGGGATCCTCCTGCCTCGGTCTGCCTGAGTGCTGGGACGCCAGGCCTGTGCCACCAGGCCCTCTTAGCTGTTATCTTCGCAGTCCCTCATCTGCAAGGAAGGACCTGCGGTCTGGAGAACCCCTCTTCACGCGGCCACATCGCAGCCTGCTTCTCCAGCACCACCACCCCCACCTCCGCCTGTCCCCAGCACAACACGTGAGCATTCCGGAACTGAACCGTGGGCCCTGCAAGTGCCTGGCCCACCCCACCTGCCTCCCCGAGCTCCACTCTTCTTCCAGAACAGCCCAGCCCTGGCCAGCCCCTCACTGAGCCCCCACCCTCCGTGGCCTCTCCCAGCCACCTGTTCATTCTGATGCAGGTCTTCCCTCTGCAGGGGGTGGCACCGCCAGCAGGGCAGTCTGGCCACAGCGAGCACCTGGGCGGGCACATCAGCTCGGGTGCCCCCACTGACCAGGGGGCCCCCTCTCTCCTGCACGGTACGCAGCCGCCACTGCCATCCCCAGCCCTCAAAGGCCTGCAGCTGAACGCGGGCTCACTCCCAGGGACAGAGGCGGCTTGCTGCCCACTGACTATGCCGTCCAGCACAGCAAGCACCAAACGAAGCCAGGCCTTCACGTCCAGCCTCACTCACTCATCCGGCCAGTTCTGAGCAGGAATGACAGAGGGTCCCACCCCCCAGCTCGAGGGACCAGCAGTCACCAAACAGGTTAACTCTGCACCAGCTAGGGCGACAGCATTTTGACCTTTGTTTTATGTTTTACAAACTGTAAAAGTGGCAGCTTGGCTCTAGGAGGGAATCAGTACAAAATAAGATGGCTGTCAGTCCCAAGCCACGTGATGGCAAGGACAGGTGACCGGCCCAGGCAGGCCTGGCACCTGGTCACAGACCGTGAGTCAGAGAGCCTGGGTCGTCAGTGTGGCTGAGATGAGGATCCTGGACAAGCGCCGGCTCCTGTGAGCAGAGGAACCCGCAGCACGCCCAGCGGGGCAGGCGGCGAGGTGTCTTGGTCACAGTCCCGCTGCTGGGACAACTTAAACGGGAATGGTTTATTCTGGCTCAGTGCCAGCCCACGGCGGCTCGGGCCCCAGGCAGAAAGGGCGTGGGGGACGGGACGAGAAAGCTGGCGGCTGCACGGGCGGCAGGAAGCAGGGCCCAGGACGCCCCTTCAGGTCACAGACCCGCCTAACGGGACCGTCGGCCACGAGCTCACCCACAGACGGGCCCGCCGGCAAGCAGAGCCGCCACGATCCAGTCTCATTCCGAACACAAGGGCCTCTGGGGACATTTTATACCTAAACCCCGCTAGGGGAGGAGGGTCGCCGGGGCTCAGAGGCAGAGGAGCGTCTGTGGAAGATGTCCGCGCTCTGCTCCCCAGCCACTAGGAAGCAGCAGCCCGCCTCAGCCCACCGCGGGGAGCCTGCCCAGCCCGGGCCAACCCTCTGGAACTGTGAGTCGTGCGCACCTGTCCCTGAGCTGGGGTGGGGTGGTGTCTCGGCGGGGAAAGCTGACCCTGACCGGCAGCCAGGGATGGGCGAAGGCTGCTCCAGGAGGCCGCTCACCTGCAAGACAGTCTCCGCGCTGCCTCCCGGACCGCAGTGCCCGAGGCGTCCGCGCGGGCATGGCCCGCTGCTGCACCAGAGCCCACGCCTGAGGCCGGGCAGCTGAGCGCCGGGTGTGTGGGCAGGCCTGCAGCGGTGCTGCTTGGCAGTGGGTCACACGGGCGGTGACACAGAGGAGCTGTCCCAGGGCAAGAGGGACAGCCGTTAGCAGTCGCCGGGGCCAGGAAGACGGATGAAGCCAGCGTGGGTGGTCACCCCCTGGCCAAGCCTGCGGCCCGGCATAAGCCACGGGGGACACTGAGTCCAGCTGGGCTAGAGGGACCTGGAAAGTACCCGGGACACTTTGGCCAACCTCAGCCCCAGTGTCCCAATCCAGGTGGCCCTTCTCACTCAGAAGCCAACAGCAGGTGCGCGGGGGAGCAATGAAGCCTTACCTGTGAGAAAAGAGGGCCAACAGCGGGGCGCAGTGAGCATGCCTGGAGTACCAGTGCCACAGGAGGCCGAGGCAGGAGGACCACAAGGTGGAGCCCAGCCTGGGCAGCTTAGGAGACTTAGTGAGACCTTATCTCAAATTTTTAAAAAACAGGGGGCTGGGAGTAGGCTGGGGATGTGGCTCTGTGCGAAGACCCCAGTTTCAAACCTTAGTATCACCAAGGAAAATGTTTTTAAAAGAGGAAAACTGTGGTCAACCCAACAGGTGCAGGTGGGATGGCTTCCTCAGCAGGTGGCCTCCGCAGAGCGCCAGGACCCAGCAGGAGTCACCCGGCCTGAGGACAAGGGGACAGCTGGTGGGTGGGTGGCAGGGGCAGAGCCCCTACCCACCACCCCCTGCCCTGGAAATGCAGCTCTCAGGACCCACGAGGGATGAGGGATTCTCACCTAGCCCTGGGGAGCTTGCAGACGGGCCCAGGAGGAGCCAGCTAAGGTCACGACCACCTTGTTTGGGGGGGTCAGGGTCTTGCCTCAGCCACCTCTGGGCAGTTCCTTGGAAGGTGCCTTAGTTACTTTTTCCCGACTGTGACTTAATACCCGACATCCACAACTTAAGAGAGGAAAGATTTATTGTAGTTTACAGTTTCAGGTCTTAGTCTGGTCACAGGTGGGCAGCTGGAAAATGGTGGAATCACATGGTGGGGTGCAGCTAGAGCCGCCCGGGACACAGAGACAGACTGCAGGGGAGGGTGGAACCAGCACAGACACATCCAGGTCAAGTCCTAAGTATTCGCCCCACCTCCCAACCCTACAGAGTAACCATAGGAGCATGAGGCTTTTGGAGGACACTTCAGATCCAAACCACATTAGGACAGGGCTGCGGGCCCCAGAGGGGGCTCTGGTGGGTGCTGCTCTTAGGCACCTGCTGGCCATACCCTAGTCATGTCTCCAGTGCTGGCACCTGGGGTTCCCCTGGTCTCCGCCTGCACACAGGTCAGGACCCATTCAAGCGGACAGCCTTGAAACGGCTCGTGTGAGGAGGGAGAGACACACAGGAAGACCCAGGATGCTGAGAGACAGAACAGGCCTGGAGTTTTCTGGGTACCTGAAAAGACCCTCCATCTCCACCACAGGCACACTCAACCCCATGCATACACACAGGGATCACAAGCACACACACTCATACCTGGTGACACAAACCATCGGCGCCCTGTGGGGGAGGGCTGGTGCTACGGCCCATCCCTACACCGCTGCCCCACCAGATGGAACACGTCCAACCACGAAAGCCCACGAGGTAGTTGGCCCTGCCCGCATGCTCAGCTGTTTCATGTGGTTCCAACTCGGTGTCCCATCCAGGGTTTCAAAGGCCCATAAGCCAAGAACGATGCTGCATGCCTGTGGATTCCACCTGGATCCATTCCAGCCTGAGGTCCCCTGACAGACAACTAGAGGCACGTGCACGCACATGCGTGCACACACACACAAAAAGTGCATGCATGCACACACAGACTGGGACTGCTACCACTGTGTCCCCCGCCACATGCCCTGGGCAGACAGCAGTTCTGGGCCACTGTCTGACTGTTATGGATACACCCTAAAAGGCACAGGTGGGTTGTGCCCTTTGTGGGGTGTCCTGCTTAACCTAGGGTGGAGGACCCATCCATCCTGCATCACGGGCTCTCCCCTACCCACACGCCTGGCAGGGATGGCACCAGGGCCCCACTGCTGACTCACCTGGGGCAGCAGGGACCATCAGCCACTGTGCCCCCCAACCCCCTCTCCTGGCATGTGTGCCTCTGCTCCCTGGGGGCTGACAGCACAGGATAGGGCTGAGTCAAGTCACATGCTAGGCACCAGCACCAACCTCCTTGGAACCAGACAAGGGGACACCACTGCTACTGCGGGAACCCAGGAAACCCCACTAATGAGATGGGGGTAGCCCCAGCACATGCAGCCTCCCACAGCCATGAGGAGCCCCAGCACCCGACACTGTGGCCTCCACTGGGGACCAGGCCAGGATCCTTCATGATTGCCGCCCATGTCCAAAGTACAAGTGCTAGGGCTGGAGGGATGGCTCAGAGGTTAAAACACTTGCCTATTAAGAGCTAAGTACATACTAGAGTTCACTTCCCCAGCACCACATAAGCCGGGCGTGGTGGTGCACGCCTGTCATCCCAGCACTTGGGAGCCTGAGGCAGGAGGATTGCCATGAGTCCAAGGCCAGCCTGGGCTCCCTAGTGAGTTCAGGACCAGCCTGGACCACAGAGCGAGACCCTGACTCAAACAAACAAAGTGAGAATGCCAAGTGCTCAGCAACCGTGTACCCCTTCCATGTCCCCATTCAGTCCCCAACCTGGAGACCTGCATGGTCATGGAAGGCCACAGAGGGAACAGAGGAAAAGACGCAGTGATCAAAGGAGCCAACTTTTCAGCCTAAGCACACGTGCAGAAGAAAGCGGCAGTGTGTGGCCCTGGCACCCAAGATGCTGCTGTGGTCTGCTCAGATACACACGGGCCAGCAAACACTGCCACCGGGCTCCAGCCGGCTCTAGGGCCGTTCCGGGAAGCTCCAGCCTGGGTTGTGATTCCCATGAAGTTATATAAAAACACAGCTGAGGAAAACACTACAGAAGGGGGGATATAGAACTTTATTTTAAACACAGTTAATTCCACCACAGAAGAGGGACAACACGGGATTCTGTTTTGCATTTAATAAATACAAATGAATAAAAATACTATTTTGTTTTGTAAAGAGACTGCCTCTCCTTCTCTTCCACCTGCAGTGGCCGTGTCCCCATGTGGTCAGCCTGTAGCACGGCCACCATGCCCAGCCATACATCCACACAGAGCACTTCTCGCTCTGGTTAACACGCACTCTCCTTCCACTGTAAATACTACTCCACTCAGGGTCATCTCCTCCTCCCACTCCACCCCACACGCCTGCCCCGAGTTTCAACGGCTCCCAGGACTAACGTGAGGCCCTCACGGACTAGACACCGTCCGTCTTCCCAGCTGCAAGCCCCAGTGGACGGTGGTCATCCACCAGACACAGCAGTGGGAGGGAAACAGAGCGACGTGAGTAACATCTACCGCATGTCTCACAGACCACTCGCTACTTTAAAAACAGAAACTCCTACTTGACTCCGACCCCAAGGGCAGCCAGAAGCTGGCACCGCGCTCGGCAGGTCTGTTATTGCTTGGCCTCCTCCAGGCACCACGCTGCCAGCCGCACCGGCCAGTGGGGCACGTGGGTGCATCACAGTAGCAGATGGCCACGAGCGCCCCTCACGACCCCCACCAGGACCGGGGGTAAGGCACACACCTCTGTGCCCGAGCCAACAGGACAGCAGATCCCTGCTGACCATGAGGCAGAGGACGCTGTGCCCATGGCTGGCTGCCTGGTACAGACACAGTGTACAGGTCAGAGCCCCAGTGCTTCCCAGCTTTCAGACTGGAAGGGACCCAGGGGAAATGTCGCTGACGTTTAAGATCTGGCAGTGTGCCGTAACAATGGCCTGACCGCAGACCCTCTAGAACGCAGTCAGGGCAAGCCATCCGTCCTGGTGGGGGCTGCCACCCTGCGCTCTGCACCCCTCCCTGCTCCCCACTGATCTGTGGAACCAGCATCTCCCGCGAGGATCTCTGTGTGCGACGACCCGCAGTATACAGCAGACAAGACGCCGCCACTGGGCCGTGACAACAGCCCAAGGCGGAAAATCACACCCACCTCTCGGGGCACACAGGCGGGCTCAGAGCTGACCAGCTCTCCTGCTGCCTCCGCCACAGGCCACATCGCCTGAAGGAACATCGCTGGTGTCCCTGGGCCCGCGAAGCAGCAACGGGCCCAGGAGTGGGGGCTGCTGGCTGTGCGGCCAGCGGGAGGAGAGGTAGTGACGGCAGGGTGGGCGGCCCCCCCGGCACCCTGGAGAGAACACCGTGACGCTGTCGCCACGCGTCACAACTAAGTCATATTCCCAGAGACAGGCCTGTGCGGGTGGGAGGGTAAGAAGGCAACGGGCTGTGGTTCTGCAAGTTTCCCGTGTTGGGGCTACCAGAGGGCAGGCCACCGCCGCGGGTCTGCAGGAGCACCCTGGG
The DNA here is from genome assembly GCA_004027205.1 of Ctenodactylus gundi. Taxonomy (NCBI): domain Eukaryota; kingdom Metazoa; phylum Chordata; class Mammalia; order Rodentia; family Ctenodactylidae; genus Ctenodactylus; species Ctenodactylus gundi. The sequence continues at coordinate 40,075 of PVKB01004331.1, read as the reverse complement.
CTGCCCGTGTTGGGGCTACCAGAGGGCAGGCCACCGCCGCGGGTCTGCAGGAGCACCCTGGGCTGCCCCGTGGGCTCTGCACACCTGGCACAGGAGGGGCAGCCTCAGAGCCCCAGGGACTTCTGCACGATCTGCTTGGCAATCCTGTAGAACTGCTCGCGGTCATCCCGCCACATTTTGGAAGCATCTACATTGGCGCCACTCTCATCATTGGGCTCTGAAAGACAAAGGAACTCTGCTGTGGGGCACGCGGGGCATCTAGAGGGGCCGCAGAGCGGAAGCTGGGGCACTGGGAGCCCTTCGGGAGATGCTGTAGGGAAGGGAGCCGGCGCTCTGGACACCCAGGGCTCCTGCCTGAGCAGGGAGGCTGAGAACTGGTTGGGGGTTGCCACTGCGGAATGGGGGTGCACAGCTTCCTCAACCAGCCCTCCCTCCCACCCCCGAGCAGCAGGTCCTAACACAGCCACAGGACAGCCCACCTGGGCCAGCAGGTCCCTCGTCCCACACACTCTAATCTCTCCTCCTGCCCGTGTCCTGCTGCTCTGTGCCGCTGACCACAGGGCTCGGAGAAACAGCAGAGCGTTTAAGAGTGCTGACCTAGTAAGCACGTGGTCCCAAGTTCCATCCCTCACCACTATATAAGCCGGGCGTTGTGGCGCACACCTGTAATCCCAGCACGGCACTCAGGAGGCTGGGGCAGGGAGACAGCTGCTGAGTCTAAGGCCAGCCCGGGCTACATAGTGAGTTTAGGACCAGCCTAGACTATAGAGCAAGACCTTGTCTCAAAACAAAAAAAGATGGACTCCAGGGGTCTGCACCTTCACGCCCCTTCAAGCCACCTTCCCCTTGGCCAGACCTTCACCAGCTCCTACGGGGATGGTCTTTCTGAGTCACAATCAGTGCTGCAAACCCCCGGGTGTCCAGGCTGTCTGCTGCCGGCCCTCCCTGCCACAGCTGGCTCCTGCCCTCAGCCCGACTGCCACTTCCTCTGCCCTCACGCCTTTCCTTCTCTCCTTCCTCCTTAACTCCTGGTACCCTGACCTCACCCTAGGAGGTGGCCCGTGCACCCTGTACCCATCTGCCTATCCTGATTTTCACAAGGGCCACTAGTTGTCCCCCAAGAACACAACATCCTCTGCAACACTGACCTGGGGTCCCCGTACAGGGTATGACACCTAGCAGACCCTACCAAATACCAGCTGAGTAAAGGAGACGCCTGAGGGCTAGCGCTCAGCTCTGCCTGTCCACTCAGTGCAGGCCTGGGTCTGCAAGCACCCACCTGCCAGCATGCTCACGACGGACAGCAGGATCTTCTCCACGCTCTGCACAGGGCTCCACCGCTCGGCACTGCTCTCGTAGCCCATGGGGTCATCGCCCGGTGCGTGCAGGATGGAGATGCACACTCTCCCATCGGGGTAGACTGCAAGGGTGGGGTGGCCAGGTGAGCCAGGGGACGTCGCCCGCAACGGCAGGCCCGCAGGCAAGGGGAACGGCGACACAGACGTAGACCTGAGCTGTTGACACAGCTGGAGTGGGACCTGGGGCCTGGGCGTAACACTTCACGTCTGCACGGATCCCGGACCTTGGCAGGGCCTGTGAGCCTCATGAGCCCTAGGCTGTACCACAAAACTCTAACCAGCCGTGATCTGGCAAATACCTCATCAAAATACCCAAGTAACCATGAGCATTCCTGACACTCTCTAGAGCCAGATTTCATAGCCCACTGAGCACATCTTCTTTAAGCACCGTGAACGGAGGACAGCTGGCCACAAAGCAGCTGCAGTTTTAGGCTCCTTTATCTGCACTGTGAGGATCTTCTAGAACGAAACCATGGTGTGGATACCATGTCTACTTTGCCACAGCTCAAATCTAAGTGTCCTGGCGTAAGAGTTTTTGTCACTGTGCTCCACACAGTGTGCAGCCTCGCTCCCTCTCCCGGTGACACGGTGAGGAAGCAGGCAGAGACCACTATGGGGACAAAGAAAAACCTCCTGGCCCTGGGAGGGTCCTCACCAAAAGCATCACCGGGTTTTACCACAAAGCACACAGAGACTTACAGGGGGGCTCTACTGAAACCCTCACTCTCCAGTTGGGCCTACGGTGTTCCCTGGGGACCTGTAAGCAAGACACAGGCTGGCCTTCCTTCTGGGGAGCTCTGAGTCACATCCTTCTCCGCTATGCGCACAGACAGGCTAGTCAATCAGGGAGGTCTGTCTACAAGTTGGCAAAACAAGGATTATTAGCCTACATTTGCCTGGCCTATTTTGTTAACCCTTCACAACGAGGATAAGAGACTCACAGGACATTCAGCTATTCCCAGAGTCCCCTTCACCTACTCCTGTGGCCACCTTGGATCCTGGCAGAGCTTCACAGGACTGCGATGTCCCTCAACCCAAGAGGATTCCTCCCATGAGGACCAAGCTGCCCCTCAAGTCACCAAGACCCAACCGGAGCCATGAAACCGGGGCTGAGGTAAGCCACAACAGGACCCGCTGTCACCACTGGGCTCCCTACTGCTTCCTCTTACTTTGAACTGAAGATTTTCCACCTGCTTCAGTTTTAATTTTCACTCTCACTGGAGCCAAGAGCACTGGTGGCCAGTGACACTGGACCACGAGCCCTGCCCTGGAGGGGCACTTACTGCTGGGGGACAAGCCACGCCCAGGAACTTACTGTTGGGGTGAAACATCTCGCAGGTGAATCTCATCTTGGGAGGACTCAGAGGATAGTCCAGGGGGAAACTCAGGATGGCAGGAAAGACGCCAAACTCAAAGCAGGTGTCCTCAGGGCCCCTAGGAGATGAGAACAGGGAGACCAGGCTCAGTGGAGGCTACCACAGCTGCCATGGGGAGATACCCGTGAGACACCAATACTGTTTATGAATGAACATGAAGGGACTTCATAATCAGGAGCTGGGGTCTCTGACTGTCTCCTCCATTCCAGCTGACTTAGATCTTGAGGCCAAAGAGGGACTAGAGAGAGGACTGACGCCACTGCTGTGGGGCTGCGTAAGTGGCACAATCATGCAGGGACAAAAGCGTCAACTGCAGCAGAAGCCACGCTGGAGTCTATGCTGCTTCCAACATGGGCGTGTGGTTACGAGTGTATTTCAAGTCTTCAAGAAGCAGGTAACAATGGGAGTCTGAGGCAGAACTGCAAGTTCCAAACCAGACTGGGCGGCCTAGGGACTTCGTGAGACCCTGACGAAATACAGAAACTTTTTTTAGAGGACAAAGACCCGGGTTCAACCCCGAAGAGAAGCAGGAAGAGCGCGTATGAGACACACAGATGACACCCGGTCCCAGCACAAAAGGCCCCGCCCCTCTCCCACAGCCTTCCCGGACACAGAGGCTCACGACCCGCCCCACAGGGCCGCTGGCCTCACACGTCCACACTGGGAGGGAACTGAAGCACTTTGGAAGTTCCTGCCTACTCATATTTTAAAGCACTCAGGAGGCTGCTGCAGGAGGATTGCTGAGAGTGTGAGGCCAGCCTAGGCCACACAGTGAGTTCCGAACCAGCCTGAACTAGAGTGAGACCCAAGCCCCCTCTCTCGGTCACCACCTGAAGGACAGCACACGGACCAGCAACACCCACCCCCCCCCCCTCCACACACACACATTTCACTACCAAAACGCATGTGCAGGACTGGGGTGCACCTTCATGGTACAGCACCTGCCTAAACTCTCAAAGCCCTGGGTTTAATCCCAAGCACCACAACAAAAGTTAAAACATGTTATTGTTTAGATCTAAAATATACCCCGAAAGTCTCCTGCACATACAATATGACTAGATCAGGGGGATGCTGTGCTCAGGATGAGCTCAGGGCCACTGGGCTGTCAGGAGGCTGCCGTGAGGTGAGCACTTTGGTCTCCCAGGCCCTTACACCATGCCACGTCCATCGCCACTTCTTTCTTCTGAGACAGGGTCTCATTCTCTAGACCAGGCTGGTCCTGAACTCACTACAGAGCTTGCCTCAAACTCATGGCAACCCCGCTGCCTCAGCCTCCCAGGATTACAGACATGCGCCACCAAGCCCAACTTCTGCGGTACAGGGGAACCAAAGGCAGCCTCTGCCACTGGGCTACCCCTCCAGTCCCCGACACTGCTTCCTTGAAGCTGTAGTTATGAACCCTCGGGAAACTGCGAGCCAAATAAACTTTCTTCCCTCCTTTAAGTTACTAGTATAAGGTATTTTGTTTCAGTAACAGGAAAGTGACTAAATACAATGTACGTCAGAGTAGCTTCAAAAGACCTCGAGCAATCTTTTTAGGTGAATTTAGTAACAAAATGCTTAGATGCCGAAGCAGAAGAGCTCCCCTTAGGAATATGGCAGCACACAGGACAGTGGAGAAATAAGACAAAGGATCCTCCCACGAGGGGGGGAACCAGGTCCTTCAGCAGCAGCTCCGCCCTCTCTGAGACCCCCATGGGCCCACCATGGACCACATGGAAGGGATAACCCACTGAACCTGCTGCCTCCAAAGTGAATCCAAGACCCAGCACAGAAAAAGCAGTAAGAAATATTGGTTCTAAAGCTATCCTCACTTTAAACAAATGTTTTTAGAAGTACAAACACGTTTAAAATCTTCATTTGGTTCAGTGAAATGAATGTGTATCTACAAAACATTAGAAACAGTATTTACCTCCACACTTGAGATGGGACAAAAAGGGGGGGGGGGGGGCTTTAATCTTCAGCTGGTGCTGACACTCACGGTTTCACGAGAAAATTGTGGCATTTGATGGAGCCAATTTTTCTTCAGTCAGACACAAACCTCGACTCTGAAAACCACGTCCTGCTGCTTTCTGGGACTACGACAGTGAACGGCCCCTTTGTTTGGAGGGGAGAACGTGCAAACCTGACAATGTCCAGAGCCCCGGCAGGAGACCAGGAGGAGGAGAGTCTGCGGCTAGCAGCAGCAGCAGCGTCACCGGGGCAGTGGCCCAGCTATTCAGTACGGGGCTGCTGGGCCTGAGAACAAGAAGTGGCCTCCGCCCGGGCTACTCCGCGCTTCCAGGGCGACCTGCCTGGGGAGCCTGCCCGGGGCACAGGGCCCTGCACACCTTGCAGAACATTCTCCCACACCAGGGCTCACGGAACTTCAGGTCTCCTTCAACTGCGGCTGCGCTTCCGGCTGAGCAACGCTAGGAAACACAAGGGCTGAGTGACGTAAGTCCCAAGTCAACTTAGTCCTGGAATGCAGCCGGGCCACAGGTCAAGAAGGGCGACCAGAGGCCGAGCCAACGCTGGGCAGGCAAAGACGCCACCGCACGAAGCGACGCTGCTCTTACAGCGGGGGGCTGCAGGGGCCTCGTTCTGGCGCCTCTGAGTCCAGAACAAGAAGACACTGCCACAATGGAACCCCCTCAAGCTTCGATAACAGTTCACTGCGCCTCACAACGCAGCTTTCTTTAACATTAAAAAATAAGTTCCAGCGGGTAGTGTGTGGCCTGCAAGCACGACCAAACATTTCCCGAAGTGTGCCCACATCTCCAACAACAACGGTGGCAGATGCCACTGCTTCCCAGTGCCCGGCTGGGCTCCACTCTCTTTTTCAAGACAGCCAGGCCTGGGAAGGCATACAGGTGGCAAGGTGTGCAGTGGCTGGCCTGGTGACAGTGGACACGTCACAAAGGGTCCCTGAGCAGGATGGGGAGTGGCTAGGGTAGCGGGGGATGGCTTTTACTGCCCCGCTTCAGGCCACACACTTCTGTCATTAACCAAAGATGGCCCCGCCCTGCTTAAGATCCTCAAAAGGAAAAAAGAATGAGGAAGGAAACAAACAAGAATCCCCCAACACGCAGAGAGGTGGGCTCGCATTTCCCAATTTCTGCAGAGCTGTGGCGAGCGGGACATATGGTCCTGGCGCACGGACAAGTGACATCAGTGGAATAGGACAGAGTCGCAAAGGAAACCCTGGCACTTAGGGTCACTGACCGAGGTGCCAGGTGACCCACGAGGGAAAACTTTCTCCCAACTCAGGATGCAGATGACAGGCCACTCCCGTGGGAAGGGGTAGAGGGGGCTCCTGCCAAGTTCATACACACACTAACCAGAACAGGCCCAGATCTACAAAACAAACACCTTTTCAGAAGTCCCTGGGCTCAATCTCCAGTATCACAAAAGAAAAAAAATTAAGAAAATTTTTAAAAAAGAAAAAAAGAAAAGCTACAGACTCGAGATATTTGAAAATCATCTAATAAAAGATTTACATCCAAATATATTTTTAAAAGTTTTATGACTATAAGAAGAAAGAGTAAGAATAACGACATAAGTCCTGAGGTCCACCAAAGACACAGGCATGGCCAGTAATCCCATGAAAAGATGGCCAACCTCTGTCGCCAGGGAACTGCAGACCCCTGAGGCGGCACCTCACACCTCTAGGGCCACTCTGAGGAGCCAGGACCAAACGAGTGCTGGCACAAAGGGGCAACCTGGGACCCTGGCAGGAGTGACAGTGGACGGCTTTGGAAAGCTTCTTAGGAAATGAAACACAGGAGTTTGGGGCATAACTCAGAGCTTAGCGCGTCTGCTAGCAATTGCAGGGCCCTGGGTTTGATTCCTTGGCTCCACACAAGCCAGGCATAGTGATGCACACTTGTAATCCTAGCACTTGGGAGGCTGAAGCAGGATGACTGCCTAGAGTTCAAGGTCAGCCTGGATTGCACAGTGAGTTAAGGACCAGCCTGTACTACAGAGTTGTATCCTCTCTCTCAAAAAAAGAATTTACTCCTCAGCCTAGTAATTCCTTATCTATGCATCTAAACCAAAGAAATAAACGCACAAAAAAGACTTGTGCATAAAAGCTCACAGCAGCATTACTCAGAAGAGCCAAAAAGGAGGCACAACACCAAGTCTGTCACCTGCTGAACGGACAGAAGTGGACAGGAAGCAGGCATGGACACACGCTACGCGGGCAACGGTAATGGCCTCTTGCTAGGACTGACCACTGCCGACTCCACCTACAGGACGCTATGGTCAGAAAGTAGACCTGGGGGGAGGGGTGGGGGGAGCTACAGATGGGAACAGGGACTGGCCTCAAACGGGCCTAGGGATCCTTTTGGAAATGCTCTAAAATAGGACCACGGTGGAACTGAAAAACTACCTTGATAAAACTACTGACCTATACACTCCATCCAGGTAAAACTAGGTAGTTTAGACTTAATAAAGAGGCCATGGAAGTCACCTGGTAAAACGAAATCACGCTCGCACCAGGTTTCTCAGCCTCTACACTACTGATCCTGTGCGATACTCCGTCCATGCTTGGCAGGGCTGTACCAAGGGGGTCATCTGGGAGGGTGACCAGCAGAGGCTGTCCTAGAGAGGCACAGGGGCGATCCTGTAAGAGCCATCCTGTGAGGGTAATTCTGCAGCGTCAACCCATTGTGGGAGGGATCCTGTGACGGTCATCTAAGAAGGGCTGTCCCGTGAAAGCTGTCCTAGAGGGGAAGTGGAGCTGTCCTGTGACAGCCACCCTGCAAGGGCTGTCCAGTGGGTGGGGACATCTTGTGAGGATTATCCAAGGACTGTCCTAGAGGAGATGGGTGGGCTGTCTTGTAGGACTATCCTATGAGGCCCATCCTATGCGGGTATCTGTGAGGGCCGTCCTGTGAGGGCAGTCCTATGAGAGCTTTCCTGTGGGGTCCATCCTTGAGGGCTGTCCTCTTGGGGCTATCTTGTGAGGATTATTCTGGGGGGAAACCCTGTGAGAGCCATCCTATGAAACCCACCTTGTGGGGGGCTGGTCCTATAAGGACCATCCTATGCAGGCCATTTTGAGGGTCTATCCTGGGATCTGTCCTATGAGGGGTGTCCTATGGAGGCTGTTCTGTGTACTGTCATGCTTCAAAGTGAACCTGTTATTTGTAGAGGTCCCACTCCAGTTCTGACAGTCAAAACTGTTTCCATACATTGCCCATTGCCCTGTGGGAAATAAAATCAAGCCCAGCGGCCGAAAGCCACTGGTCTAACCTACCCACTCACAGTACAGTCTGTCTCTTAATAACTCGTGCTTGGCATGCCACACTGCGATTACTGGCATTTCACGCATGGACAGTCCACAAGTTACATTTGTCAAGGACACGTCTGTTTCATTACTCCAGTGAATGTGCAATAAGCTATCTCATACAGAGATCTTCTGAACACGGACAGGAGATGCTCCGTAACAGGTCTCAGTAGGAAAGAATCCTTGACACAAAGGATGGTCACAGTGACTGTGACGTGCACCCAGCGTGAGCTGGGCACCCAGCTCACCCTGCGAGACAGGGGGAGAGTCCCATGAAAGCACCTTTCTACCTAGAAACCAGCTGCACTGGCAGCAACACAGGGGTAAAATCAACCAAGAAGGGTCCTTGGCCTTTCAGGAAGGGGAAGGTCTTTTGTGAACAAAAGCCTCAAAGGCCTGCTGGTTTGGAGAGGTTACAGCGGGGAGGTCACCAACACCAGCTGCCCCTGGAGTACTGGGACAGGACAGAACAAGCCCAAAGACGCCACGAATCCTTCTCACGGTTGACCTGCTCCACAGGACTCATTCTGCTCCAAATGAGCAGGGCACCCACCTCTCCGGCGCTGTGTCCTAATGGTGCCCTAAGCGGTGGCTTAGTGGCAACTTGGTCACAAAGGCCATGGACCCATGGCTGGAACGGACCTGAAGCCAGGAGTCCAAAGGACGCTGCACCTCTGTGTTTGGACCTAAGAGAAAGGCCACGTGACTTGGCTGGCATCCAGCACCGGTGGCCCCATCCCCTCCTATGGGCTTAGTTTCGTCACTTTCTGTAGGGTTGCAGTAGCTAAGCACAGCCACCGGCTACTCCCCACTCTTCAGATGGTGCCTGCGGTGACCTCATGGCACAACCCTTGTCTTGGTCATTAATCTGTTCTCTCTCTGCTCACTCCCTCGGTCCTGTTCTCTCAGGATAAAGATCAGGGTTCACCTGGGACAGCAATGTCTGTACACAGCGCCCTACGTATTCTATCCAAGTGGCTGAAAAGGCAACGTCTCCCCAACCCAGACTGGCAGAGCGAAAGGCCCCTCAGGCAAGTGCAAGGGTGATGCCAGCAGCCACAGGCTCCATGGAAAAGTACGATGTTCAGAAGCGCCACATCACTGAGGAGGCCCTAGAAGCTGGCAGAGAGCCCAAAGAAAGAAGTGGGCTGGTCCCTGAGGAGTAACAGCCCGACCTGCTGTCTGCCACTCAGCAGGGTGAGACACACTGGCAGGAGGACAGTTAATTCCCTAAGAGAGGTTTTAAGTACATCGGTAAATGGCCTCTTGTTTGTGAAGGGTCTGGAACAGAACCAAAACCCACAAATTCACCAATTCTGAAGATGGGGAATTCCACAGTAATGCAAAGCCTTATTCAAACACAAAAGTGAGCTCCTTAAAAACAGTTCTAATTGCTTTTTAGGACAGGTTTTCAAAATACTGGTTTAATTTTATACTGTTTATCTAAAATTTGCAATAGTTACTGTAACAGATTCTTAACAATGAGCACTTCTGAAAAATCACAGTGGACGGGTCAGCTGTGCCTCCAACCAGCTTCTAAATCCATCTGCTACGGACAGGAAGCGCTAACGCCCCCACAAAAGCTGCAGAACCAGCAGGAGTCCTTGCCCTTGGCCAGCCTCCCCGTGTGCATGCACCTGATGGCTGGCGTGCTGCTCGGGAGGCACGCACAAGTGCACTGTGCTCATGTCAGCACGGGACACGACAGACCAAAGCCCACCCTCACCCATACGTGTGATGTACCTGCTGCACCTGCCACGAGCCAGCCCTCCCCCCATTCCTCCCACTGCAGGAGAGTGCCACCTGGACCCAGCTGACCCTCCTGCCCAGAGAGGAGGCTCAGGACAGCATTCCTTTGCTACCTTTCTGTTACTCAAGGTCTGAAAATATTAAATGGAAACTTCCAGAAAATAACTCATGAGTTCTAGGTAGCTGTTCTTACAGAATACTGTTACACTGTTCCGTCTTACTAGCCACTGTTACTGGTTATTGCTGGTTTCTTGCTGTGCCTACCTTAATTTATTTTCAGGACAATTCCCCCTTCCCATTTTTATTGGTGCACGTATGCGCCATTCAGCTTGAGAACTGTGCACACGTATGTATCACGACCTCATCTGTAAGTCAGGCTTTCTCGCAGGCGTGCACGTACAGAGTACTGTCCTGTCCAGTACCCCAGGGACCAGCGCTGTCAGCAGTTCAGAACTCCCTGGGTCCTGGAGCATGTTCCCCGAGGAGAAAGGGGATACTGTGTGCATTACACACAAGCAGAGATTTCAGAAATGTTTCATCAGAAAACACAGATGCCACAGGCCAAGAAATTAGCCTTGCAGAGTCAGGGAATGCCAGGGCAACTGGGCATTCTCTGCTTAGTAGTTACTGATTTTTTTTAAATCAAAAACTCATTTTCTTTTCTCTTCTCCCCCTGCCTTGCCATCCCCCTTGTGGTGCTGGGGATGAAGCCCAGGCCTTTCATACTGAGCTTGACCCCCCACCCACTTTTAGTTTTAGTTTTTGATAGGGTCCCCCGAAGTCACTAAATTCCCAAGCTGGTCTCGAAGTTGTGATCCCCCTGCCACAGTCTCCGGAGTGCTGGGATTGTAGTCCTGTGCCACTGGGCTCAAAAGAAATTGTCGTTTTCATGTACTATCTAGCCACAGACAACAGAGAGTAGTAATGTGTTTCTGAGGCAAATTTTGGCCCATAAGAACTACTGTACTACAACCAACAGGCACAACATCAGACCATGGCAGAGCCCTCATCTAGCCAGGTACCCGGCATACAACTTCCAGTCCCTGCCCAGCGCAGCCTGCCCAACCCAATCAAACACAACCTAGAAACTAATTGAGCTACTTCGTCTCACAAATGATAAAAACGAGACTGACTGCAAATGTCAAACTCTCGCGTTTTACCTGCCTTGTTCTGTCGCACATCTAAGGAATAAGACGAAAAGGAAGCGGCTGAGTCGCTGCCACAGGACACTCTAGAATCAGAGCCTGGCTGCCTGACCCCTGTACCGGCAGCCTCCCTACAGTCCAGGACTGTGAAGGAGCGCCACCCAGGGCAGCGGAGGCTGGGCAGAGCCCCTGCCGGGCTCCCCACATACCATGCTGGTGCAGTGGCACCTGCCTCAGGACAGGGTTTGGTGCACTGCACAGCCAACGCACCAAGGCTGGTGGGAAGGCAAAGGTGCTGAGGGGAGTGGGGTGCGTGTCAGCTCCGCCGGGCGGAAGCCCGCACCCCCAGGACCCCACCAGACCCAGCCCTCCCCCGCCCCTTTAGTGAAAGTGCCCTTTGCGGTGACTCAGCAACCACGAATAAGAGCTTCCTGAGCTCTGTAAGGACCCAAGGGAACTCCAAACCATAGCCAGCAGTCAGAAGGCCTAGGGTCCTGGAGGCCTAGACCCGTGACTGGGTCTGCAGTGAGGCCACCTTGGCGACTGGGCCTCAACTTGTGGTTCCTGGTGGTCTCAGGGACACAGTGTTCCAGCTGAATTGAACTAGGGGCCATCTGTCCAGGGTCTGCTATAGAAGTGACTGCTTGCCTGCTACAGGGAGACCCCCACCCGTCAAGGGCACAGAGGTTTTCTGCTGACCGTCTACTGTGTTTTCCTCACAGAACCACGCTGGTCCTGAAAGTCTACAGATACCCATTTACTACTAAATTTTCTGCTTCTAAGGAAACCCCTTCCCTGTTGGGTCCTTCAGATCAGCAGGCTGGGGAACAGCTACCAGCCACGATTCTGCAGCTTTTCACCCACATTTCAGGGATGTGTCAAGAACTAGTAATACAGAATAAACTTACATGATCAGTGCCTCCCACTCAAAGAAGTTCTCTTCATTCATGGGGCCTGTAGGGAAAGAAAAACAAAACAAAACATGTTTTAACTGAAGAAAGGCAGCTTCGGTGCTCAGAAGAAAACTACAAGTTTAAATCACCCAAGTCCTTACCTGCCACAATTCCTTCTGGAGGGTTCAGCGTTAGTTCTACAAAATCAAAGAGTCAAAGCATTACCAGACAAAATGGATGTTGTACTGTCATTCTAACAGAACATCTTTATAAAGTTTCTATCATAAGACTTTAAGTTACAGAGTACACAACTTAAGAGGACAACTCTCTCTACACACACAGTGAACTCTTGCCCCAGTTCCAAACTGACGGAACCGTGGACCATCCTTCACAAGGTTCTGAACACTTTATTTCATGGAAGAGACCACAGAGTAAACTGTCCTTCCAAAGCACTCCTGCTGGTGACTTTGATCCCAACTCCCAAGTCTAGCACAGAATATCATTTTCTACATAGGGGACACTTCCTGTCGCATCAAGCATCGCCTCAAACCATCTCAAATGCGACTAAGTAGAGAGCTGACCTACAGCTGGGTAGGTCAGACAACTGACAGGACAGCTAGGGATCTTTAATCCCACACTGTGACATCAGTGCACCCAGGGGCCTGGCACTCTCTGGAACACCAGGCACCCGCACCGAGCACACAGGGAGAAAAGTCACTGACACTCTCACCTCCTTCCGACAGGTGTGTGGAAATACAATCCAGTCATATATATTCACATCTTATCCATCAACTCGGCCAAACCACTTTTCTAACAACACAGATTCTTCCAGGCATTCTACGAACTCTATAAAGACAGCATCTGTGAATGCAGATTTATTCTTTTCAGTAAGGACTGGGAACTATAGAGACTCACAGGGAAACAAATACACCACCTGTATTGGGTGTCCCGCAGAAACCTTTACCAACTAAAGCTCCGATCCCAACAAGTGCTCTTGCTTGACTATGATGAGATGATAATAAGATACAAGGACATGAAGATGGCCAACAACTGCTGCGATGCTCTCAAGAGGGCAAACCGGGGCGGGTCCACAGCGCACGCACGCGGCAGGTACCTAAGGCACCGCACCAGCAGGGGACCAGGGAGGCGGGAGAGGTGCGCAGGAGCAGCCCCATACTTCCTCGGGCCCAGCTCACCACACAGGCAGCGCCGCAGGGCAGAGGAGAAGGGACAGTGCCAACTGCCAGACGAGAACATAAACAAGCTCCCACCTCATGCCACACGTGCAAGTCGAAGGCGGCCGTGCGTCACTTAACCGGATATGACACCCTGAGAAATCCGCCACAGAGGAAGGACCCAGAGCACAGGCCAGGCAATCAGCAGGGCCTCAATGGGATCAAGGGACACGGTAAAGTTGAGTGGGTAACACAGCCTGCTGCTCACAGGAGGAGGCTGAGACAGGGCTGCCATGAGTTCAAGGCCAGCCTGGGCTACAGAGCAAACTCTGTCTCTAAAAAAGACAAGAAAAAAAAAAAACCCTAAGAAACTCGAAGAGGCACTTCACACCAGAGAGACCTTAGTGATCTGTGCCCACACAGCGAGTTATTCAACACAGCAACCATGGGCCCCCAGAACCACACAGCAGCCCAGGCTGAAAGGACTGGACTGTCAGAGGCACCCAAGAGATGTGACCTGCTGCTAGGAGGTGCCACCAGCTTGGAAGCACATGGTGGTGCTGTCTGCTCCGCCTAGCACCCCTGGGGAGTCTGTCATTAGCAGGACTCTGCACCCAAACGTGGTGAAGGTAGGTCGGGGGCTCAGAACCTTCACAGAGCCACCATCGTTCCTGAGCTAAAACACACACATCACCCAAATATCCACTAAAAATGACCAAGGCACAGAGGTAATCATACAGTCAGCCAGAACTGAAAATACGTGACTCGCAACCACACACAGCCTCACGCTGTGCAGGTAAAGCTGGGCCTAAAATCCACGACGCACATCCTTCAGACCTTCCAAAGCCTGAGCACGGACCCACATACTAAAATCCACGACGCATATCCTTCAGACCTTCCAAAGCCCGAGCACAGACCCACATACTATTTGAGAATGAGTCGGAACGCAGGCCAGGTGCTGTGGTTTGGGTCTTGAGTGTCCCCCAAAAGCCTTGTATGTTTGGGACTGTGTGCTGTGGGAGGTGGGGCCTGGCTGGAAGGCACAGGTGCTTTAAGGTTTGACCTGGAAAGATCGTGACAACTTGCTGCAATTGGTGGGAGCCCTCTAGCCCTGCCTACATCTCCAGACAGCGCTCACTCCTGCCTCACCCAGTTTCTGCCTGCACGTGAGCAGCTCTCCAGCCTCTGCTCTGCACCTCGGTGGGATGGCTGCCACTGACGGCTAACCACGAGCAGGCTGTGTGAGGCCTTCTGGAACTGTGAGCTAAAATAAATCTTTCCTCCTTTAAACTGTGGATGTCAGGTAAGTAATTAAGACACCAAGGGAAGCCGGAGGTGGCGCTCCAGCAGCACATGGGCGGTGGCTGTGAGCAGGGGAGTGGAAAATGGGTGCTTCCAGAGTAACTCGGGGCGCAGTCTCCCTCCCTACCCTTTCTCTGCATCACTCCTACCTCAGAGAACACACGGTGCTAGAAGTCGCCCTGCAGTGATTCAGGCGGGAGGTAGGGACGGTGGAGAGTGGGATCTGTCAGGCAAGCAGAGGTGCTGGGCAGCAGACAGCATGGCCCTAGGCGTCAAGCCACCAGGTCCCTGGCGGAGCCGACCCTGGAAGGCTGAGGGCACAGGAGGACGGCCTGTGGGGAGATCAGCAGCTCCAACACACACACTCCCACTGGGGTCTCCTGAGCAGGCCAGCGGGGGGCTACACAGGCAGTCTGAGGCTCACAGGAAAGACGGGGACATCAAGGGAACATCACAAGGCCCGCATGTACCCCCTTTGGACTGGAAGGACTCTCAAGAACAGTGGTCTCAAATACAGGTAACATCCTGATTTGGGAAATGGGCCTGCAATTCAGAAGGGACCAGACATAAGCACGGTTCCCACAGGGGACAGCCACTTCCCTCAAAATGCCCCCGCACCTGCTGCAAAACCTGGGTGCAAGAACAAGCACAGGCCAGAGCGGAGGCAGGAGCGCCACCAAGGGCGCGCTAACGTGGGGACACAGAAGGCCCTCCAGCAGAGGCGTCGCGGCAGAGGGAAGGGCCCAGCACTCGGGGGAGGAGGCCCCAGGGCGAAGATGGCACTATGGCATCTGCACTTCCTTACCCGGGGCCAGGCACAGCCCAAGTGGCCAGGCCCCACCTGCCAGTCAACTCGCTCGTGCAGCACAGGGCCCAGAACCAAATCACCCAGCAGTAAGAAGAAAGGATTCCCGCTGACAGACACTAAACCGCTAGATGGTGGGGGCAGGCATCCACGGGCACATGGGAGTGGCCACCGGCAAATGGTAGGGACCTGTCCACCGTGTTCGATGACCAGGAGGAGCAGCTCACCCTAAGCGTGCTTGCTTACGCTTCGTACACATTTCTCGGCGACACTTTCCTGTACCACCCTCCACTAGCGCGTGGGAAGGGCGCCAAGCTGGTGACCGGGTGCGTGGCGGGCAATCCAGCACGCCGGGACTGGAGCCATCGCGAGGCAACAGCGACACCTAGAGGGCCACCAAAGAACGGCAGCTGCTGAGCTCTTACAGGGGGAGCTTTAGGACTGTGGAGGTTTTGGGGGTGCGTGCACCCCGCGCGCGCGTGCGCGCGCACACACACCCATAAAAGGTTTCAAATGTACTGCTAAAAACAAGTCCTACGGGGGGGGGGCGGGGAATATCATAATTTTTTGAGACAGGATCTCACCCTGCAGTCCACGATGGTCCTGAACTCGCTGTAGAGCCCAGGCTGGCCTGGAAATCCACACGCAGCACACCTCCTGCCTCAGCCTCCCGGACACATGCACCAACCACATCTGGCTATAGTATCAGAAAATTTTAAAGACCATTCCTTACCACTGATTCCTTCACAATGTTGATATGCTTAAAAAGTATTTTTCCTTCGAACGGTGGCTTAAGAAGCGCAGGCTGGCCCTTGAGTCCTCTTCCACCGGCTCCCGCAGTCGCCTGTCAGACTCCCAGCAGCCCAAATGGGGAAGCTGACTGAGAGAGCGCAAGGAAGCTCGGAACGAAGCCCTAACTGGCACAGGAGACACACGTGTAGTAGCTGACTTCTCGGCTACACGGCGTGGGCCTGGCAAAGTGACCAAGCTTTACTTTCATTCCCTGTCTGAAAGAGATTCCAGTGTCTTGTTCCCTGAAGTAGATGCGGACGACCGTCAGGACGCTGCTGCTGGGCGTGAAGTCAAGTGCGTGCCAACCTTCCAGTTTGTTAAAAGGGTCAAGAAGTGGGTGAATTTTCCACAGCTAATAAGGAAAAGCTTGAAACACCATTAACGAATTTGTCTAACAATGTTTTTTAAAGAACATGACAAGCCACCAGCTGTTTAAAACTTGTTACTTTTTTATTTATGAGAATGATTAAGTATGGAAGTTACAGCCAGCTACCATCTGATTATAAATTACAATAAATTATTAACTTTACCCTTAAAAACACACAAAATAAAATGTGTGACCTCTAACCCAGCAATCCCTTTCCTAGGAATCCATCCCCACTGGTTAAAAATAAGAAAGGTGTCTGCACAGGCCTTGCCTTCAGAACTATGGGGAGGCGGTTGCTGGAAAGAACCCAAATGCCTATCAGCAGGGGACCAATTCAAGTCCATCTACCAATGTGGCACTCGCAGCTGTAACTAGACTATCGAGCGCACACAATGGACTCCGGGTTCAAAGATGAAAGTGCAGAATGAAGAGTCTAAGGAGGCCACTCACCAGCGTGGGGGTTAGCCAGCCCACCCAACCCGGCAGGCGTCCTTGGGAGCAGAGACCAGGATACCAAGGCTCAGAGGGAGGCTTGGGAGGAACCAGCCCTGCCCATGCCTTGACCTGAACTTGCTGCCTCCGGGACATTTCTGCTGCTTAAGCTGGTCTGTAGGAGGGCAGCCCCAGAAACAGCAGGGCTGGGACGTTTGCAAAAACATGCAAAACTCCCGGGCCATGATCGCACACCACCTATCAAGTTACACCTCACATGGGCCACAGCTCTAAGTGGAAGAGCCAGAACTACACAACACCTGAAAGAAATCATGAAGTCTCGGTGACTTTACAGTTGGCAATAATTTCTTAGATATAACACAAAGCCAAGAAATACTTTAGAGTGTGTTGGATATCATTCAAATAAAAAGATGCTTTTCAAAAGGCAGCATACGAAAATCAGATGGAAGCCATGGGAGGAACCGGGGGGCCAGGGCTTCAGTCCTGCGAGCTGGAGGCCCAGGCACCCCATCAACAGCAAGTATACACTAATAGCTAACCCAATTTCAGGGTTGCCTTAACGAAAACAGAAGCGGGCCACAAGCCTCCAGCTAAAGGAAAATATAAGAGAACTAAGCACAGACCTGTGTTCACATGACATGAACAAATAAGAATGTAAGCACATCACTCAGGGCTAGCTGCTCAAATTTGTAATCCCAGCCCTTTGGGGGCAAAGGCAGGATGCAAACCCAAGCCCAGCCTGGGCTACCTCAGGACTCAGAGGCACCTGTCCCCATTCGTTTGATTATTTCATGGTACTAGGGACTCAACCTAGGGCCCTCACCCTATGCTACATCCTGGGACCATTTTTCTGTTTTAATTTTGAGACAGGGTCTAGCTAAGTAGCTAAACTGCCCAAGCTGGGCTCAAACTTGAGATCCTCCTGCTTCAACCTCTGAAAGTGCTGGGATTAAAGGACTGAGCCACCAAATCTGGAAAAAAATAATTTTTTTCCAAAATGATTCTTGTTAGTATAGATTTGTAATACACAATAATTACATTCAACTTGAAGAGCTGGTAAATATTTGTTTTGAACGTGGTTCACTTTGTACCTCCCTTCCACAACTGACCCTCACCCTGCCTGCCCCAACCCTTTCTCTCTCCATACACTCTATCTTCCTGTTTCCTTTCATTACTCTAAGTATTGATGTCTCATAATATCAATATCGAAGAATAAAATCGCGGGTGAAGGAGACAACTTGCAAAGTGGTAGTTTATCTGAAAAGAGAGGCCAGTGGGCACAATCCCGTGCACCTGAAGGGGTCCCAGTGGCGGCTGCCGGTGAGGCTCCTTGTCCAGGGATTTCATAGACCAGATGACGAGGGGAGTCATTTCACTAAACAACCTGGTTGCTATGGCCTCCACCTTAGATTTCCTACCTTGAGTCTGTTTGGAGAAACCCTTCGTGACTGTCCAGGGTAACTTGACAGATTTCGCCTGGGCATGCCTATTCCCACGATCCTTTGGGTTTAAACTGGATGCATGAGAAGCAGCCCATACACAGTAGGTTCTCAATGAGCTCAGGCCTCCATGAGCAGGTCACCTGAAAGGACAAGGCTGCACTGCAAAAGGCACGCGTGCACCCTGGGGCAGAAAGACAAACTATTTGGCAAAAGGTGACGCATGACTATTACCTCACATTTCTGAGGGCTCCTGCCAGCTCTACCGGTTCCCTACAAGGCATGGAATGTTTCCTGAGGGTTATTTATGTTGGGCTCCTTACAAGGCAAAAGATGGGCCCAGTAGGTGGGGAAAGACCGGCTCCTGACAGTTTCCATACCCCTCCTTCAGCCTTCCCACTCGCGTCTACCCTTTCACACTACTATCAATTTTTCTGTTTGTTTTGAGGCAGGGTCTCACTCTGCAGCCCAGGCTGGTCCTGAGCTCACTATGGAGCCCAGGCAGGCCTTGGACTCACGGCAATCCTCCTGGCTCAGCCTCCCGAGTGCTGGGACTACAGGCGTGCGCCGTCACGCCCGGCTTATGTGGTGCTGGGGAATCGAACTCCGGTACTTAGCACTTGCCTGAGGGCTTGCCAGGCAAGCACTTTAACCACTGAGCCATTCCTCCTGCCCACTACTATCAATCTTGTATCTTGCTCTTTTACTTATTTATACTTTGATTCTTGCAAATTAGGGAAACCACGTGCTATTTAGCCTTCTGGGTCTATTTCACAAAGGATAATGGATTCCAGATGCATCATACAAACGTCTCAAATTTACCTTTCTCTAAGGCATTGTACAAATATACCACATCTTCTTCACCCTTTCTTCTGTTGATGAACATACTGGTTGCTTTCAAGGTTCAGCTATTATGACCCATGCTGTGAACATGGATATGCATGTATCTCTGTTGTATGATGCCTCAAGTCGTTCACGAAAACACCGCATTTTCAGTTTCGTGAGGAACATCCGTACTGATTTCCAATGGCTGGCAATTCCCCCAACAACGTAGAAGGTCCCTTTCTCCATAACCTCGCCGGTACCCACTGTTGAGTTCTTGGTACCAGCCATTCTTACGAAGAGGGAACTTCAGTGTTGTTCTGATTAGCATTCTCTAATGGCTAAAGATGCCGAACATTTTTTCATGTATTTATTGGCTGTTTGTACTTCTGAGAACTGTCTATTCATTACAATTGCCCACTTTTTCACTGGGTCGTTCATTTTGGGGAGCCTAATTTTTTTCACTTCTTTGTAATTCTAGAAATTACCCCCTCGGTCTGAGGAGTAGCCGGTTAAATTTTTTCCCCCATTCTGTCAGTTTTCTCTTCACTATGCTATTTCTTTTGCTGCTCAGAAGCCTTTTAATTTGATATAATCCTAACTGTTGATTCTTAGTGCCATTTCACACACGAGGTGTTTTGTTGAGAAAGTCCTTGCCTATGCCAATATCATCAAGGGTTTTGTCTATATATAATCTTCTAGCAGGTTCAGTGTTTTCTTTTCAATTTTTAAGTCTCTGGCTCATTTTGAATTGACTTTGGCCTATGGTGAAAGATGAGGGTCTAGATTCATTCTTCTGCATGTGACTAACTAGTTCTCCCAGCACCAGTGGTCAAAGATCATGTGACTGACTAGTTCTCCCAGCACCAGTGGTTAAAGACTTTCTCCGGAGTACACTTTTGGCCCCTTTGGTGGCTCAGGTTTGCCTCTGCATCCACGATTCTGCCCCACGGGTCCACCTGTCTGTTTTTGTGCCAATACCATGTGGTTTTAGCACTGCTGCTTCCTAATACAACATGATGTTTGGGACTGTGATGCCTTCCTGCTTCTGTCTTGTTGCTTAGGACTGTTCTTGCTATTCTGGGTCTCCTCTAGTCTTCTATATATTGTAGAGCTGGGCCCCAACAAGCAAGCCTGCAATCTAAGCACTCTGGGAGGTAGAGGAAGGAGAATCACACGTGTGAGCCTGCCCTGGGCAATTCAGCAAGACTGTCTCAAATAAACAATCTTTAAAAATGGGAAAACTGGGACAAAGTTCAGGGCAAAGGCCCTGTGCTCGATATTCAAAGCTGAAAAAAATAGGATTATATTTTGTAGTCCTATGAAAATATGCTGTTGGCATTTTGATTGGGATTATACTAAATCTGTATGTCAGTTTTGGTATACGGCCATTTTGACAATACTGGTTCTGCCTATCCAGGAACAGGGGACATCCTTTCATTTTCTAATATTTTCCATCTTTTGCAGAGTACTGTTGTAATTTTCCTCCCGTTCTTGGTTAGGTTGATTCCTAGGTTGTTTTTCGCTTGTATTTTGTTTTGTTTTATTTTCTTTTTTTGAGACAGGGCCTTGCTCTGTAGCCCAGATTGGTCCTGAACTCACTGCTGTGGCCCAGGCAGGCCTTGGACTCAGGACAATCAGCCTGCCTCAGCCTCCTGAGTGCTGGGATCACAGGTGTGTGCCACCACACCCCGCTTTATGTGGTGCTAGGGAATCGAACTCAAGGCCTTGCATTCCTCCAGTCCATTTTTAATTTCTGAGGCTACCGTGGACAGGAAAGTTTTTCTAGTTTATCTCTGTTACTTCACTGTTCATGTACAGGAATGCTACTAATATCCGGGCGTTGGTGTTGTAACCTGCAACCTGGCCAACGCTATTAGTTCTAAGAGTCTTCTGGTGGAAGATGTTTGTCTGGAGACAGGGTCTCGCTCTGTAGTCCAGGCTGCCCCTGAACTCACTATGGATCCCAGGCTGGCCTCAAACTCAAGCAATCCTACCGCCTCAGCTTCCACATTCAGCTTATGCGATGCTTAGTAACTGAACTCAGGACCTTGAGCTTGCTAGGCAAGAGCTTCAACAGCTGAACTATTCCTCTAGCCCTGGTGGAGTTTCTGAGGTCTTCTACGTAAAGGTTCGTGTCATCCACAAGTGAGGGTAGCCTGACTTGTTCCTTTCCTATACATATTCCCTTTATTTAATTCTCTCACCTGAATACTCTTGACAAGGGTTTCATGTACTATACTGAGCAGGTGT
Source organism: Ctenodactylus gundi (assembly GCA_004027205.1). Lineage (NCBI taxonomy): Eukaryota > Metazoa > Chordata > Mammalia > Rodentia > Ctenodactylidae > Ctenodactylus > Ctenodactylus gundi. Next base: position 18,874 of record PVKB01004331.1, on the reverse strand, counting down.
GCTGAGAGTACACTTCCTTGTCTCATTCTTGATTTTAGGAGAAATACGTTCCAAGTCTTCCCCATTTAGAAGGATGTGGGCAGTAGGTTTGTCCTAAATGGCTTTTATCAACTTGAGGTAAGATCCTTCTATACCTATCAGGGGCTCTGCTATGAATGAATGCTGCATTCTGTCAAAGGCCTTTTCTGCATTCATTGATGACGATGTGGTTTTTTTTGTGTGTGTGTGTCCCTGCAAATAAAAATTTTTAAAGGGTGAAGATGTAGCTCAGCACAAAAGCCCTGCTTTCAATCTCTAGTGCTAAAAGAGAAAAGAAAATCACAACAATAAACAGTTCAGAAGCTTTAAATTGCTGTTCAGAGAACTGTAATAAAATCTATAAAACCTCATGCCACCCAGCTCTGACCTGCCCAGGATGTGAATCAACTCGCTCTGTCCAGCACAGACTTAATACGCCGCCTGTCCCACAGCAGCTGAGAGAGAGCAAGAGCATCTCCACTTCACTTCCATTACTGTAATAACTGATCTACTGTATTACGACACTGTCATGACTACCACAGACAGAGGAGGATTAATTATTAGTAACAAACAACAACACAAGCGAGTCTCAAAATAATTATGCCAAGTTGAAAGCCATCTCACGACATGGGTCAATCTCTATACAGTACGCTAAGTTGAAAAAAAATCTGACAAAACCAAGTACAGACTATCCACAGGGAGTAAAGGCAGATCAGTCAAGACCTGGGAAGGCAGACAGAGGGAGGGGAAGAGAAGCACCCAACAGGAGTACGAAGTAGGTCAGTCACAGCCTGGGACGCGGGGAAGGAGGAGGGGAAGGGAGATGGGCGCCAACAGAGGGAGAGAGGGTACAAAGGCGGGGCAAGGGGAAAGACGGAAGAGAAGAAAGAAAAACGAAAGAGACAGAGGAAGAAGAAAGAGACGAACACGCAACACGGAGTAAAACAGAGTGAACCGTGGGGAAGGGACAGAGAATTACCCAGCAGGAAGCGAAGGGGGCGGAAGGAGGGGAAGGGAGCGTGGACGCCCGCAGGAAGGAAAGCAGATCAGGACAGAGAGAAGGGACAGGGGAAGGCGTCAAGGGGACAGCGCTAGGGGAAGGGAGCAGACACCACCCGGGAAGAGAGGTGAGGGGCAGAGAGGGGTGAACGACTTCCAGGGGTGACCAGCCGTGACCCAGAGACAGAGAAGGATCTCCGTCTTGCTCACTGTCACCAACGTAGTAGGCACAGCTGCTGCTGCCGGCAGCTTCCTGCTCTAGGAGAGCACAGACAGTAGCATGGTATCACTTAGCAAAGCCTACTCTGTAGGTTCTCCAAGGCACTCCACGGACGTGTGTGCCAGGAGAGCGTCAAAGATGGCCACGGCAGGAGTATGAGTAGAAGACAGACGCTGAAATGGCCCAGATGCTGCTCAACAAGGGAACAGTAGTTCTGGATAATTCAGAAAACAACGTCTCCTGCAGCCACAAGATTCAGTTTACAGCAACACACACGCTATACAGTTTCTACGAAGTTCAAAGCAAGTAAAGGTAATATGTCCTTTAGAGATGTGTAACACCTCTGGTAAAATATGAAGAAAACCATGACGGACACAGAACTCATGCTGGTAAGTTCTGCGGTCGTGGGAAGGAGCAGAAGGACCTGAAGTCGCCACTCACCCTCTATTTCACATGCTAGGAGTCATGGGCACAGTGCCAGCCAGCTGCCTGTTACCACTGGGTTGCTGGAAAGGTCATGACGTATACTGTCTGTTTTTCAAAGGACAGTTATTTATATAAAAAGCAAAGATCAATCAATGCTATACTGCTTGTTTTCTCTCATAACCTTTTGCCATCATTCAGTGCGCTTCATAATTCCTTGTTCATAGGACTTGAGTTCTTTGACAAAAAAAAAAAATTAACAAGGTTCTGGCTTATAGCCTTGTCTGAACTGAAAGTTACACCATGCGAAGAGTTTTAAGAAGAGCAAAGCAAGTGGAAGTCTGACAGTGCAAGGCAACAGATCCTATCCAAGCTCCAATAATTTCTGAAGGGTGATCAAACTTGTATGTGATGCTATCACGATGCAGCACAACTCTTGACAATTAATGAGTTCTGGATGGTTCTGGGTGATGGATTTGTTCAAACAGTCCAAATGCCAAAAGTATACAGTCAAACTGACTGGTTCCTTGGTAGGAGCTCAGAAAACACACCTTTAAAACTCCACCACACTAAGAATATAACTTTCCTTTGATGAATGTCTGCTTTTCAAGTTGTTTGTGGTGAATCATTACGCTGGGACCAAGACTGTTTGTGCAACATTATTGCAAACAATCCACTTCTCATCACCAGTTGTCAGTTTCTTCAAAAATGATTATTTCCCTAATGGTTAATGAACATATCACTGATATATATACACACTGTCAAACAAACTGAGTTCATGAGGAACCCAAATACCCAGCTTGCTTATATATCCCAGCTTCTTCAGGTGGCCACGAACGCTTGAGTGGCAGGTGATCAGTGTTTCTGCAATCTCCTGTATCACGTAACAAGCGTGTGACTCAACCAATGCCTTTGTTTTGTTGTCATCAACCTCTGGCCCCACCTGACTGAGGAGCACTGCCGACATCAAAATGACCAGCGAAGAATTTCGTGAGCCACCACTGACACTGACATTCCTGTAGACCACTGTCACCAGAAACTGCATGCAACTTTTCACAGGTTTGGCCATGTTCTTTACCGTGCTGAAGTAAAACAGTAAAATATGGCAAAAAAAAACACAGTTTCTCGTCTTCCACCTTCAACTTTCTGTAAAATCTCCACAATTCAAACAAATTGCTCATTTCTTTTTTTAGGATGAAGCTACGCCCATCAATTGTCAAATGACACAGTGACAACATAGATACAAATGACTCAGGTATTTTCCAAAAATAAAACAGCACCACCTGTTGCAAAAAAAGTGTCACAACCTGGGGTAATCAATTCAGAGTAAACAGCAAACACGTATGGCGTACTCCAGAAGAGCCCAGCCGCGACCACACGCCCTGGTGTCGGGCCGGTGGTGGTGCTGGTTCATTTTAACAGAGCATAAGGCATGGCCAGGACAAAAAGAAGAGAAAGGATGGGCCACAGAGGCCTCCTGGTAACTGAGGAGACTGGTGTGTACTGCTGAGGGGACCCTAGGACCCAGCTCCTCTTGTACCTCTCCTTCATCCCCTGAACATGAGGTATCATATACTTGGCCACGATATATTGCTTTGCCTCAGATCCAAAAAGCACTGATTCTGTCTGACCGTGGGCAGAACATCCTGAAGTCTAAGCCAAAACAAAACACTCCCCTTGATATGCTGATCACCGCAAGTACTCAGTTGTGGTAATGGAAAACAGAGTAATACACAGATATTCATTTTTACTATTTTATCTGAACACACACCTTTTATATACTTTTAATATAAAACATGACTGACAACAAAAAATTAAACACCGATAGAGGGAAGTAGCAGGGAAAGATAGTTACAGGAAGGACAGGTAGAGACAGCTTCTCCCAGGAGCAGGAAGGGTCCAGTGCTGAGGATGGGGAAGAGACGAGGTGTGGATGGGGTCAGACGGGCTGAGGGGCCAAGACGCGGTACGCAGAGAGAACTCTGCTAGCCATTGTTCGGATTTTCACTGTCCTGGGCTGAGGGGCCAAGACGCGGTACGCAGAGAGAACTCTGCTAGCCATTGTTTGGATTTTCACTGTCCTGAGCTGAGTGGCAAGAGCTGACTTAAACCTTTTGAGACATGGTCTCCATAAATGTCCCCAGCTGGGTCAGACTTGTCTCCTCAGCCTCCCGAGCCCTAGAGGGTCTCCTCCAGCCCTCCAGGGTGTCTGCAGGTGTCCCTCATCCATGCCTGGCTTGGCTTAAACCCATGATGCTAAGAACTGGCCAAAGTCCAGCAGGAGCAGAACCAGACAGAACCACAGTCAGGAATCCAGGCCAGATCTGAGAATAGCCAGGACCAGCTGGGGATCACAGAGGTGTGCCACTATACCTAGTGCCTAATGTCCTTAAAATGGGAAACGTGGACACCAGAACACACAGAGGAAAGGCAGTCACTGGAAAGTGAAGGAGAACAAGAGTGCCACCGTCACAGCTGAGACGCCAAGGATTGCCAACAGTGCTGGGAGAGGCAGGAAGCCTCACGGACAGCACAGCCCTGTCGCACCTGGATTTGGGCTTTGTGGCTTCCAGAAGGGGCAGAGAGTAAACCTCTGTTGTGTCAGCCCAACAGCACACCTCCCCGGGTCTCCCAGCCTTGGAAAAGGCTGAGTGAGGGGTGTAGGCCACACATCAAGACAGCAGTTGAAAAAGTGGAGGCTCTTTCCTGGTTCCCCCTTTTCTCAGCTGTATAAACAGGCAAGTCATTCACTTCTCTGAGGTCAGGGGCCAGAGCAGAGCCACATCTCCATCTGTACAGCCCTGACTACTCCCACGCACAGCCAAGTGTGCCCGAATACGGGCTCCAGTTCCCGCCTCCAGTCCTCCACGGTGTGCACGAAGTCTGTCTTCACAGCCGGCCCTCCGCATTGGTGAAGGACAGGGCAGACGCTGGGCACGAAAGACAGAGACTACAAGGATTTGCTTCATGTGATGAGGGCACGGGAAATTCCTGCTCAATGCTGCACTCTTCTGCACTGCTCCATTCATTTCCTGTGGCTGCCACAACCACTAACTGTAGATTCAGGGTTTAGGGATAATCTCCATTGATGATGTCACAGTCCTCATGTGTCAATTTGGGCACAGCACCACCCAGCTGCCCACTCGGCCGACATGCAGATACCAGAGTGTGTCCAGGGTTGCAGCCAAGTTCACTACGGCTGTTGACACAACTCACTTCCACACGGCAGTCCCAAACGGCAGTAGGTGGAGATACCAGGTTCTAGACTGGCTACTGGCTTGAATTCTTGGGGACACCTCCAGAGCTCTTCAAAGCAGCCGGCCAAGATGGAGTCCTTCTCACACTCTGAAGCTCTGATCTCTGCTGCTGCCTCCTGTGATTACACCTTTCCACTCCCTCTCCTAAAGTCAGCCGACAAGTTATACCTGCCAGGTCCCACTTCTGCAGCCCTCGTGTGAATGAGAGCACAAAGACTTCTGCCTTCCCAGGTACTCCAAAATGTCAAAATGCCATGAACTAACACATAAGGAGGCACACAATATACCTCCGCAACACAGCTTTGGAAATCAGTGGTGACTTAGGTTGTACTGCTGCAGATTAACTGACAATATGGTTGAAATAATGGATGAGCAGTAAAAAGGGGAAAATACCTTTGCTAAAACAAAGATTCTCGGGAAATACAACTGCCACAATGTACGACCAGACAGAACAGCCTCAACTCAATTCCTATGCAGCAAATTTGATGGGTTCCTTCTCTACACAAATGAAATACTAACACCTGCTCACGGACTAGAAACAGGGCGAAAAATAAGCGAAACAGAGACAAAAACCCAGGCTGGGGTGCTAAGAATCCTGGTGCTCACACATCTGAAACCCTCCCCTAGCCAGGTCTCCAGTGAGGCCAGAAAGCAGAGCCCCCCCAGCCAACCCTCAGTTCAAAGTGGGCCACCTGCCCTCAGGTCTCCCTCTGAAACCTCCCTGGAGTGCACAGATGCTGTTAGGCGGCATGGTAGCACACATGCCTGTAGTCCAGCGGTCAGGCAGCTGTGCCAGGACGGCCACCAGTCCAACAGCAGCCTGGGCTAGACACGCGTAACAGGGCCTTGTCTCAAAACAGAAGTACACATACATGCTCCTGGCTAGAGGACCCTGGCGACGAGACCACCCGAACACGTATGAGGGGCACTTGCAGCGCTGGCTTGCTCCAGCTGAACTCCAGCTCTCACTGTGCAGGGTCACCGGCGCCTCGGCACATCAGGTGGAACTGTACACTTGCCACCTACCGCCGTTTTCTTTCTTTTTGTGGTACTGGGGATCGACCAAAGGACCCCAGAGCCTTTGCTCTGGGCGACACCCTAGCACTTTCTATTTCTGATTTTGAGACAGGGTCCCTATAAACCGCTGAACTGCCCAGACTAAACCTGAACTTCTCCTCCGGCTCTGACCTCCCAAGAGCGCAGGGATTACAGAAGGCGCGCGCCAGGCTCCGCAGTCACTTACCGCTCATCCGTGAGATAGTTCATTTTCGCCGTGGTCCCCAGAGTACCCTGATCTACCCACGCACACCAGCACCCACCCTTCCTAGCCGCCCACCGCTCACAGGGCAAAGTCCTTCGCTGCAGGATGGACGCGATCGGGCGGGCGCGGAGACGCGCCGCGCAGGGCCCCGGGTCCAGGCCCGGGAACCCCGCCGCGGGGGCAGGCCCGGCCCGGTCGCCTCGGCGCGGGCACCTTCCCTGGGCGGCCCGCGACGTGTCACGGGGACCCTTCCGGAGGGCGCCCGGCCGGAGGCTCCGGTGGGGTTCCCCCACATCGTCCGGGCCGAGGGCAGGCGGCGGCCCGCGCGTCGCGTCTCTGTCGGGGGGAGACAGCCAAGCCTCGCCCCGGCGGCCCCAGGGCCGGGCCCTCGCGTGCACCCGTGGGTCTGGGTCCTCGGACTCGCTGGGAAGCCAGGAAGCCGGCGGCGAGGCTCCAACAAACCCTGACGCGCCAGAGCCGCCACTGCCCAAGCGCCCCGCGCCGCACGCGCACCGGCTTCGAGGTCCGCGCGCGGAGGGGCAGGCACGGGGCGCGGCGGGGCCACGCCGCGCGGCCCGGAGCCCGGACTCACGTTTGTACTCGGCCATCAGCCTCTTGAGCGCGGTCCCCGCCATGTCCGGCAGCAGCTGCGCGCGGCAGCCTGGCGCCGCCCGCACGCACGCGCCCGGCTGCTGGGGGCGTGTGCTTCCGGGTCAGCGCCGAGCGCAGAGCGCTTCCGGGGCGAAGCGCGCCTGCGCGCCGGCCGGCCTCGGGCCCCGCCCCGCCCCGCCCCGCCGGGCCCGCCGTCGTCCGTGAGGGCCGGGGTCGCCCGCCCGGCTCCAGCCTGCCCCCCGCGTCGCCGCCGCGGCGTGGGCTTGCGGCGTCTTCCCGAGCGCCCACGGTGACGTGAACGTGGCCGAGCTCCGCGGGAAGCTCGCAGCCCGCGCCCGCCCCTGCCGCCGCCCGGCCCTCGCCCCGTCCTTGGCTGCCGCCCCAGCGCAAGGGCAGGCGGGCCTCGGACCCCCACCACGCCGCCGGGCCCGTGCCGCTCTCCCGACATCCCGGTCTCGCCCGAAGGCCCGCGGAGCGCGCGCGTCCTCCCGTTGTCCCCAGAGATGGGGTTTAGGGCCAGCAGCCGACGGTTCCCAGCCTCGGATAACAAAAAAGTGCCACAGGAGTCGGAAGAGAGCGTCTCCCCTCAGCTCGGCTGATTTCGGGAGACCCAGCCGCTCCCCAGCTTCCTCGCTGGAGTCATCATCCAGTGACTTGAAATTCGACTTTGACCGGGCCTGATGGCACAGGCCAGCATTCCGGAAAGCGGGGGCAGGAAGCCTGCAACTGTGACTTGTCGAGGCCCTGTCTCTGAATCAAAACTCAGAACAGGCTGGGACGTAGCGCAGTGTGACGATCCTGGGTTCCATCCCCAGAACCACAAAAAGGAGACGAAAAAAACGCAAACCTCCGGGCACTGTGCTCTTACCTGCTCCATCTGGCAGCGCTAAGCTTGGACCCCGGGGCCGAGGGGAGGTGTAGGAGGTGTCCTGAGCCACGCTGGGAAGGCCAGGCAGGCTGTGCGGAGTATAGTGCGTGCCCTCAGAGTGAGAGTCACCAGGCCGACCAGTGACAGGTGGCAGAGCTTCAGTGCAGGCAGCCTGTTGCTTCTCCTCCCGTGCCTGCCTGCAACACCTCTGGGACCCTGTGTGCCAGGTCAGGGGGCCCCCATGGATGTGGGAAGGTTCTAGCCGGGATCCTGGGCACACATCCTAAAGTATTTCAGGTGTATGTCCCCGGATACATCCATTGAATTCCCAAGATTCTGGCATTAGTTACATGTAATTTAATATTTATAAAAATATTAAGGGCTGGGTATGGCTTAATAGTAAAGTCTGCCTAGCCTGCACAAAGCCTTGGGTCTCACACCCCGACCACAACATGAGAGATACCCCAACACCAGGAGACCTGTTACTCAAATGCACAATTTCCATCCATTTCTAGGATGAAGGGCGGAGACTGCTGCTAACATCGCGGCTGGGCAGGAAGCACTTGTGCCGGTCTAATATACCCAAATGGCCGACCGGCCCGGATGCTTATCTACCTGAAGGAAACACCTGAGGACGTCCCTCTCCTCTACTGTGCCCTCTTTAACGGGCTTGAACAGCTCTTCCCTGGAGTCATGGAAGGGATCTGGCACATGACCCTCTGCTTTGCTGTACGCACTCCTGCTGCTGACTCAGCTCTGTGCCCAGCTGCCCCCCTACCCTTAACCTGTACTCACTCAACCAAAGCACTACCAAAACAGCTCATTGTCAACATTGATTTTGCCTTACCATCATGTACTGAGACTTCACAAGGCCAAATTAGTATCAGTTCATTTCCAAAGTTGACAAGTGGGTAGGCTGTTAAGTCATAAAAGAAAATAGGTATAATCCTTGCATTTAGGAGGCTGAGGCAGGATTCCTGGGAGTCTGGGGCTAACCTGGGCTATGTAGTAAGTTCAGGGCCAGCCTGAACTACAGGAAAAGACCCTGTCTCAAAACAAAATCTATTTAAACATCAAAACCATGGAGACACCTAAGAGCCCAAAGAACCGTCCACGTGCCCCCCTCTCCACGTAAGACAGCAGGTGAACGGTGTCATCACTGTGCAGATCAGCTGGCAGGAACGAGGTGACCAGCCTAGACCATGTGCCAGCAGGGGTGGCAGAGTGGCAGGGCGTACAGTTTCCCAGCAGCCATCTTCTAAGTCAGCTTCAGAGCAGCCCCAATGGATGGGCAAAGTGAACACTGACCCATGACTTAGGGCCCAACTTCAAATGTAGTGTTTTATACAAGCCAAGAGACATAATACCAAACTATATTTACTGTTTACAGTAGTAAAGGACAACAGGTAATGTACAAATTGGTGAATAAACACAACAGAGCCAACAGATATCCCACCAGAGCCCACACAGCGAAACAAGAAGAGATTTCTGCAAGCTTGCAAGCAAACGAGAGACGGAGTCATTGTCAGGTGACTGTAAAGGCAGAGAATGGTCACCAAGCAGCAGTGGATCCTTAGAGGACAAGAGGCAGAACTATGAACATTTTAATTGGTACAGATCCAAAATATGTCACAGAACTGGAGTCACCGTACTAATGCATAACATCAATACATACTTGGAACGTGGCAGAGCGCAAATCCATGAGAAGAACAGAGTCACCCTCCCGTGGGTTTCTATTGCAACCACGCTTTGCAGGAGCTCTTTTATACAACAATGGAACTGCAAATTCAACGGTATGCAATTTTCATAGAGACCATGATTATTCTTCAGAAACAAATATTAGAAGAAATCTGGGGCCACAATACAATTACCAAATGAGAAATATGGTAATTACTTTATTCTATGTTACAGAAAGGGGAAAAGCTGGTTTCTGTAGTGCCCGTTCTTGCCCATTACCCATTACTAGGTAGTGAATGGCACAGGGTAGCATCCTGGGCCTCAGCCCCCGGGAGAAGATGCTCAGGAAGAGATAACCATGGGGCCAGATAACTGAGGGACTTGTTATTTTCCTTTTTTGCCTTTCAAGAAGCAGGCCAGTTACTCCTTTCAGCTTTACTATATGTGACAACGCTTAAATTTGCAATACTTAGCAAAGTAGTAACCTTTGCTTACAGCCACAGAGAGATCCCTTACCCACCTCTTGTCCCACAGCGCTGGGAGGACACTCTGTCCATGATCAGGACAAGCCGCTCAGAGCCATCACAGCTCTGGGGTGAGAACTTGGCCACAGACTGAGAGCCAACATCCAGCCAAGCAGTGGGCAGGTGGCGGGGGGGGTGGGGGGGCAGAAAATGTTTTGGAAGGAGAGAAAAAAAAAAGCAAACAAGACCCTCACAATTTGTTTTACCTAATCAAAGAGTCCGATTGGCCCAATTTAAGCTGTAGACTCATCCCTGCAGGTGCAATTTTGAGCTGCACTGGAAGTGCGTCAGACCAAGGAGGGTTGGTGCAATGACTGTCCTGGCTTCCACAGACTCCTGTGAGCAGCTGGGTCATGGGCTCACCACTCAACAGCAAATGCAGGGCACAAGATGCCTCCCGTCTGCTGCTGGAACACGTCGATGGTGTCCTCGTCCTCCATCTCCAGCTGTCACGGTCAGAGAGGTCAGGCCCAGTGAAAGGGGGAGAGAACATCAGAGGAAGGGACGGTTCAGGGCACGGTGCTCCCTGACCTGCTCCTTACACCAGACAGTAGCCGGCCACACTGTGCTCTGGGAGCCTGCCCTTTCAGCACCAGGAATCAGGCACCCTGTGGAGTCCCAACAACTACTATCTACGACGTGTCTGCCTCCCTTCTCCTAATGAAACTCACAGAAGAATCTTTACCGCTTAAAAGCTCAACATTAAAACTGAGTCATTACAACACTGGAATGTCTAAAGCCCATACTAAATGTGACACAGTGAAGTGGTGATCTCCTTGAAAAGCCTCTAGCTGGGGACCCAGAGTCCTCAGGGCCTACAGAAGCTGTGCACTTCACAGCAGGGGCCGTGGGTGCAGCTTGTGAAGCCTAGGCAGGCGCCTGAGTTAAGATTCCCCAGCACCACATAAACTGGATATAGCGGTGCACGCCTGTGATCCCAGCACTGGGAGGCCAAGGCAGGAGGACGGCCATGTGTTCAAGGCCAGCCGGGGCTCCATAGTGAGTTCACGACCAGCCTGGACTACACAGAAAGACTGTGTCTCACAAAAAAAAAAAAAAAAAAAAAAACCAGTTATTGACAAAATATTGTCAATATTTAAGGTATTAAATTTCTGCAAAAATATTTTCACAGAAAATACTCTAACTGATTCTATCACTTCGTAAGGAACAAGAACAGGTATAAAGTAGCCTCAAAGAGAGAGGACAGCAGCAAGAGCTGCCAGAACTTCAGGCGGAGGGCCATGCAGCGCCAAGCCCAATGCTCTGCACCACAGGTGAGTCAGATCTGCTTCCTGGGTGACGGGCACACGCTTAAGACAGTCATCGCCCCAGTGACCCAGAGACTGGGTGAGCCCTCCTTCCCATCCACATCACCTTTGCTAAACCTTTACAGGGCACAAAAATGGAATGCAAATTCTAGCTCTAAATGGACTAAAATTGCAAATCAAGAGTTCAGACAACCAGCACAAAGGGGTTTCTGCTCTCCCCACATGGAGATCATGGGCAGGCACCAGATGGTGACTCGGCCCTCAGGAGCACAGGTCCCCGTAGGTGACCCAGCTCTCAAGAGCACAGGTCCCACGCCTGTATTTCCATCTCCAAGCAGTAAGAATGATGTCTCAGTACCATTTTCTCACTTGAAAACCCAGTGCTTAACTTCAGCAGTACCTATACCAAAATTGGAGCGATACAGAGAAGATTAGCATGGTCCCGTGCAAGGATGACTCGCAAATTTGTGATATGTTCCATTTTAAAAATAAATGAGGGAAAAGAAAAACTTCAGAATAACAAAATTTTTAAACCTGATAGTAAAAATCATTAAGAAATGGTAAGGCAGCCTCTATATCAGGGGTCTTCAAACCCTGGTACTGGTACCAGTTCACAGCCTATTAAGAACTGGGCCATGGGGCAGGAAGCAAAGGGCCTGTGCGCAAAGCTCGCTCTGGACCCCCAGCGATCCCAGGATGGCCTGAGGGCCACCTCCCGCCAAGTCAGCTGCACTTAGGTCCTCACGGAGCATGAGCTTTCCTTCGAATGATGCATGTGAGGGATCCAGGCTACAGCTCCTCATGAGCTGGGGCAGTGACGCTATTGCTGCCTCCCTGACCTCCGCCATCTTCCGTGAAGCTAGCTCCTGGTGTGGAATGGCTGGAGACCCCTGTGTGATATGTACGCGTCGCTAATTCTCCAGTAAGAGCCTCCCAAATGTGAACCAGGAGCAGACCCCAGACCCACAGAGCCACTGCATACCTGTGCCGGGGTGTCTGCTTCATTAATTGGCTGCCCATCAAACCTGAATCTAATCTGTCTCATTGACAAGCCCTGGAAAGAAAAAGCAATTACCATTACATATTCTCAGACAACAACTTAAGATATCAAGGGGCTGGAGGAATAGTACAGCTGTTAAAGTGCTCGTCTAGCAAGTGCAAGGCCCTGAGTTTGATTCCTCAGCACCACATAAGCTGGACATGGTGACACATGCCTGTAATCTCAGCACTCAGGCAGCTGAGAATTGCTGTGAGTCGAAGGCCAGCCTGGGCTACAAAGTAAGATGTTGTTTCTTAAAGAAAAAAGAAAAATCACAGATTTGTGCCAAAATATCAGAATTTTGAATATGACCATCTGTGATCCAATTGACTAAAAATGCTGGTGGCCCACAGTCTACTACATGTTTTGCCCCAATCTAACACTTCCAAAATCACCTTTCTGACATCCTTCTCCTGGCCTGGACCCGCTCCTCACAGTCCCATTTCCCCCAAGGCCAGCAACCAGGACGTCTACGCTCGTGCCACCTCCCGCCTCAGGGAGTTCCTGGAGAGAACAGATGCTGGGGAGAGGCACGGTAAAGAAGGCTGCAGAAAGGCAACAGAAGGAGGGCCACCGGCCAGATCATGAGGGACAGATGGCCAGGCAGCAGCACGTGAGAAAAAGCCAGCATTGCTCACTCACTCCCAGGGCACGGGACGGATCCCAGGGGTGTCACTGCCAGGAAACCTAGTGACCCAGGCAGAGGCAGGGGCCATCCCCAAAGGCCACCAGCCTGGCGGAGCACCCCGCAGACGCACGGCCAGTGCTGACACTCCACCTGTCCACAGCACTTCTCACTGCATCTCATTGTCGTCCTTCATGCAAACAGTAACCAAGGACGGGGCAGCATAGGAAGGATGCACATGTGCACACACACTCAAAGATCTGAGCAAGGTCCAAACAATGCACCCAGAAGACAGTGATCCGTTGCTACCAGAAAAAAAGGAACCAGAAAAGCACTTGACACTAGCGGCCCCTCAGATGTGACAGCGGCCTCCGGCCTCACCGAGTGGGAAGGCAGAGCCAAGAGAAACCCCAGAGGAGACCGGCAGGGAGGCCAGGCGTGGTGGACAGAAACGACCCAATGAAACACTGAGGACAGCGGACAACAGGAAGACGAGAAATTCCAAAAAGAGGGAAGGGGGGGTCACAGAAGGACCCAGATTACCAAACAAACAGTCATATTCCTAATCTGAGGGTTCGTTTCCAGACAGAGGAGCCACAAAGCCCCCACAGGAGAGCCCAGGTGCCTGCACTGGAGCACCCAGCATGGCACCCACGTACCAGGAGACATCCCGGAGCCCTCCAAGAAGGCCAGGTGACACACAAAGAGAGTCACTGAGCTTTCCGTAAACCACTGGAGACTAAAAGAAGGCAACACGCAGCAGGGCCTGGTGCTGCACCCGTAATCCTAGCATGCTGGGAGCCTGAGGCAGGACGATGGAAGCTGGAGCTCAGCCTGAGAAACCTGGCCAGATCCTGTCTTACCAACCACGCAAGCGCTGGAGGTGGGGCTCAGCGTGAGGACGGCAAAGCACAGCAGGCAGTGACTTCACGTGAGAACACGAGTGGCGCTTGAGTGCTGGAAGCAGCCGAATGCGCAGCTGGAAGGTTTACAGGAAGCAAACGCTTTCAGGCTATGGGCCCTTCCTGACCAGACACAGGAGCTTATGCTCCAGGGAGAAGGGCCAGTGAACCAGGAACTATGCAGAAAGGAGGCAGAAGTGGTGCTCTGGGAGGGACACGGGGAGCAGATGACTTCATGTGCCCGCCCATGCCAGGTCTGTGGCTCAGTCCAGAACAGGACACCAAGTGACCAACGGATCCCGAGCACCAGAAACGTAAGAACCGCATGTAACAGCAGCAGCAGGAACACAGGGGCAAGGGGCAGGCAGGACCAGCGCCACGCCCCAGCGGCCAGAGGCGGGCCACAGGCTGGGCTACTGACTCCGCAGGAAGCAGCCGGCGGGGAGGGGCGGCAGCCGTGGACATCAGAGAGCTGGAATACCCCACCGGCCTCTCCCATGCCGACAGCATCTCAGATCACGAAGGACAGAGGAGAGGACGGGCGAGCTGCTGACCACAGAAGGGCAGTTAGAAGAGAAGGGAGGAGGAGGAACATAGCTGTTCTATAGAATATTTTACAATTTAAAAAAATTCCAAAGGCAGGAACTATGAGAGCTAAGAGAGGAGAATAAGGGGGTAAAGATTTGCTGTGTTTTCAAGCATTTAAAGAGAACCAGCATCATTAATGTGTCCGAGATGTTGGCACTTCCACAGGCCAGGGCTCTGGCTGAGACCCAGGCATCCCGCGGCAGGTGGCAGGGGCCTGGAGAGACCACCAAAGGAGGCTGCTCACAAATAAGACTGGCCGAGTACGAAACACGTGACCAACGCGCTCACAGGGGCACTAGCAGTTACGGCCATAAACGACCCACGCAGCTGGCCACTGCTGGAAGATGCTAACGCGTGAGCTTGCTGTTGTAGAATCCGCTAAGGGGAGGAATCAAGCGTATTTTTCTTTTCTTCCTCAACAAACTAGAAAGCCAAATTGCTACATGTGTGTCCCAGGAGGACAGCTGAGGAATTCTCGGGTCTGAGCACTGCCCCAGACAGCAGTCACCATCAGAAGGCACAGCCAGACCCCGCCTGTGGAGAGCAGCACATTCCACCCACAAAAGTGTCTGAACAAGAAGAGGGCCACGCAAGGGTCTGCCTAGCCCCAGGCCACCTGCCACTCTATGGGAACACAAGGAAGAGCACTTTAAGGCAAATGTCCCCAACCTCAGGGCCAGGGGCCAGCACCAGCGCATAGCCCATGAGGAACCAGGCCCCACTGCAGATGAACCGCTGGAAAGCAACGGGAGCCTCCTCTGTATGTAGTTGCTTCCCGTTGCTCAGACGACCCCAGGTCCACATCCTGTCACATCAACACGAGTACTGGGTTCTCACAGGAGTGTGCACCCCGTTAGAAACGGCACACGCTCCGTACGGAACCTAGTGCCCGGTTATCTGCAGTGAAGCGGAGGCAGGGATGCTGGTGCCGCCTCCCGAGCACCTGTCTCATCTGTGGGCAAACCGCCTTCCACAAAACCAGCGCCTGATGCCAAAAAGGTTGGGGACAGTTGCTTCAAGGGACATCCAGCAAGCCCAGGGCAAGAGTGAGTGTCCCGGGCAGGGCATGGGCAGGCCCGTCCCCGCCCCCACTCGCCAGCCAGCCGCACCTGCCTCTCGCAGTAGGCTTTCATCAGCTTGCTCAGCGGGGTGTGCCTCTTGATCTTGAACTGCACCACTGAGCCGTCCTGCCCCGCCACCTTCAGGTTGATGTGGTCGTTCTCTGTCTTCACTCCCTCCTGCAAGACACGGGACACGGGCCTCAGGGGCCTGCCTGCACCCACTGCTAGGCCTGCGAGGCACCGTGACGCCTGCACCCACTGCTAGGCCTGCGAGGCACCGTGACTCCTGCACCCACTGCTAGGCCTGCGAGGCACCGTGACTCCTTTTTTTTTTTTTTTTTTTTTTTTTTTTTGAGGCAAGGTCTCGCTGTGTAGCACAGGCTGGTCCTGAACTTACGTAGCTCAAGGCTGGCCTTGGACTCATGGCAACTCTCCTGCCTCAGCCTCCCCAGTGCTGGGATTACAGGTTTGTGCCACCACACCAGGCTTTATGTCATACTGGAAAACTGAACTCAGGGCCTTGCAAATTGCAAGGCAAGCACTTTGACCACTGTGCCATTCCTGCAGGCCCTGATTCTAAGGAGCAAGGCTTCATGTAACACTTGGTGGCGGTGGAGTTTGGTTTTCAGGATTTTTTTTTTTTTTTTTTTTTTTTTTGCGACAATGTCTCACTTAAGTCCAGGCTGGTGCTGAATTCAGTATTTAGCTGAGGCTGGCCTCAAGCTCGTGGTAATCTTAATGCCTCAGCTTCCTGAGTACTGGGATTATAGATGTGTCCCACTGCACCCAGCTAATTCTTATGTGGGGGATTGAACCCAGGGCCTTGCACTTGTTGGGAAAGCACTTTAACCACTGAGCAATGCCCCTAGCCCCAGTCACTAGCACCAACCGAATTCTAAAAATTCTCCATCAAGTCAGAGTCACACACATGACTGTTTTATTTTTATAGATTTTATTTTTAGCTTCTACTTATGAAGCACCTGTGAATGGAGAAACAGTGCACAGCTGCCGTCTTTCCTCACAGATGAACCCACAGAAAAACATCTGTTTAATAAACCTAGTGGGCTGCTGGACCCAGCGGCACAGGTCTGTAAACCTTGCACCATGGGAGGCTACAGCAGGATCTCAAATTCGAGTCCCACTGGGCAGCTTAGATGCTTAGTGGCTCCTGTCTCAAAATAAAAAAATGGGCTGGGAATGTAGCTCAGTGTGCAGACCCTGGGCTTGATCTCCAGTACCACAAAAACAGAACACACCAATCTAAATAAAAACCTGTCTTCAACTTTTGTTCCCGGGAAGCTGGTGAAAGCCCACCTCCACAGCTACATGTGGCTACGCAGGACTGACAGGGCAAAACCAGAGCAGGGGGACACTGCTGACACAGTCTGCCGGGCTGGAGTCCCAGGATGGCAGGCACAGTCTGTCCTCTGTGGGGTCTCTGGTTTCAAGCAGTACTGACTTGGGGCTGGGGGTCCGTTTAGTGGGACATACGTGCTTAGTATAAGACTTCGGTTCATCCCCAGCACCAAAACGTCCTGCCACGCAGTCATTATTCCTTTTTTTAGATCCTGGGGATTGCCCCAGAGCCTTCGTGCTAAGCTATATCCCAGCCAGGCCTAGCACCTGCTGTTGCTTTTCTGTGTAATTCGTGATACACACAAGCTGCTGGACAACAGTAAAATCGAGGTTTCTCATTGCCTGGAAACACATAATAAGTTTCTTTCGGAGGAGCTGAACAGACAATGGGGCTGCTTGGTCTGAAAAGGCAGTAAAGCCTGGGAACTGCCTTCCGGAGCCGGCTGGGCCCCTGACCGGCGGCTGCCTCACCTGTCTCTCGCCATCAGGGAATAAAGAAGTCCACAGCAATCACTTATCTATTAATTTATTTGTTGCGACAAGGTCTCACTCATAGTCCGGGCTGTCCTCAACTCACTGTGGAGCCCAGGCTGGCCTTGAACTCAAGGCAATCCTCCTGCCTCAGCCTCCTGAGTGCTGGGATTACAGGTACGCCACTATGCCTGCTTTATGTGTTGCTGGGGAATTGAATCCAGAGCCTTGCACATACTAGGCAAGTGCTTTAGCCACTGAGCTACATCCAAGTCCAGAGTCATTTATTTTCTAATGAAACGCTGAGGACGCACAGTTCCCCTGCAGACCAAGCCAAGACAGCTTTCCCCAACCATGTGCACCTGGCCTCTCTCCACCGTGCGGGACACCTGGGAGCCCTCCTCAGCACTCTCCCCAGTGCTCTGATAACCTCTGCTGCGCCTCTCCTGCCCTGGAGGCCGGGGTCAGGCAGGCCCTCACTCCCACAGCACACCCATCGACTCGGGTTAGAAAGGTGAGCACAGGGCAGAGGCAAGTATGGACAAGCCGGGCACTGCCGGAGCTCCAGTCCTGGAGGCTTGGGAAGGGGCCCGGCTCTGCCCAGGGAGCTGGGCGCCAGAGAAGTGGCCCTACGGGGGCAAGCTTCAGGCAGAAACCAAGGCACTACGTACCCACCCCTTCCGGTGCCAGGCCAGCGGGCAGGTGGCCCCTCCTATCTGAGGGTGCCGGCGGTTTGGGACCGCTCTTGGGACCGCTCGTTAGAACGTGGGATCCAAAAGCAGGCATTTGCGGGGGTTCCGTGTAAGCTCCCAACAACCAAAAAGACACAAGCGTGTTCAAAACCAACAGCCCCATGTGCCAGGGCAGGGGCTGCCCAGGGCAGGGGAGGGCCGGCCACCCAGACCTGCCTGTCACAGCTGCGCCAAGGGCAGACTTCGGTCCTAGGCCCTGGTGGGTCCCTAATAAACAAATGGACTCATGAGATTTAAAAAAAAAAAAAAAACAAAGCCTGAAAACAGTGATCCTAGTTCACTGCCCCGGCTACCCAGGGAAGACGGAAGCTGGACAGGTATGCACCCCAGGATCGCGGGGGCAGATACGTAACCTAGGGCGGCAAGAGGGCGAGCAGCACCCCACGGCCACAGGGGACCGGTGCACACCAGGCCTGCAAGGGGGTGCGGGCCAGGACCACTAAGGAGGTGGCAGTACCCCCATGACCACCGCGGGAACGCTCCTGCACCCACGACTACGAAGGGCGCAGACGTGCACCCCACGACTGCGAAGGACGGCAGGCGTGTACTCGGGGACCGCCAGGACGGTGGGCCGGACCCAAGACCGCGAGACGGACGGGCGCACGCCGCAGAGCCGACGCGGGGCGGTGCGCACCCGGGCTGCAACGGGGCCGCCCCGAAAGGGCCGCGGCGCCGCCACCTCCGACCTGGACGCAACTCGGGAGAAGGCGGCCCCGGCCTGGCGCAGACTCGCCGGAGCCACGACGCCGCGGGTAGAAAATAGGAAGGACGCACGGGCGAGCTGGGCGGGCCGGAGTCGAGGCGGCCTCGCGGCGGAGCTCGGTCTGGGGCGGGGCGGCGGCGGGCGAGCTGGCCGCAAACGGCAGGGCTCGGGCAGGCGCGCGAGCAGACACGGAGTCCGGCGGGCCGGGGCGGGGCTCGGGGCCGGGGCGGGGCTCGGGGGCGGGGCGGGG